>JAQJVL010003315.1:0-63995 GCA_035578905.1 Stictocephala bisonia
TTTTATCTGTATTTATAAACCACTTGTTTATGACACGTGTGCATAAATCATGGCAATCGGAATATACTTCATAAATATTTATCTATAATTAGGTTTTTATTCAGTTGATTATGGCAAATTACTATACTCAATTTAACGAATCTCCTTACTCGACATAAGCGCACGTAGTGGCGTTCGAGTGAAACTCTGATGCTTAGTATTGTCAAGCGCATATTGCGTCTGTCAATTTATAAATACAAAAACAGTAAGAAACACAAATGATAAAACGTGTCAAACAATAATGAAATCCGCGATCATAACACTATTAGTCGCACAATAAGTCACAAATACGTGTACAGATACAGACGATAGGTTACGTGAATTAATAACTGAAAAGTAACAACATGCAAGGCGTTAAAGCATTTCTATGGTAACGGCTGGCTAATTTACTGTTGTCACGCCATTGGTCATAGAATTCCCAATCTTCTCGTAGTTCCAGCAATTGCTGTAGGAGCGCTCTGAAGTCATTGGATCCTCTGTGAGGTGGAACATATTGCTTTTAGGATTATATAGGGCCATTATTTACATATATAAAGTATACTGTGGAATGTATACTGTATATTTAATTACGTTAGCGAATCACTCCTCAAGAAATATCTCGAGCCAGGATGAAGATAAAATAGCTTAATAGGAGTCATTTTAAAGTTTAAGGGGTATGGCCGGCAAAAACATGAGTAATGTGAAAATTTCCCTAGAATCCACTCCCCTGCCCGTAAAAGATCCAATGATTTTCCATCACTACAGTGTTTTTATTAATACATATAACATATGTTTATATTTATTTATGCTGGTGCTAACATTGTGTGTTTTTAGCATGTATTTAAAACCGTCTCATTTTTTACTTAATAAAAACCGCTGTTAAACAAGAACAATTAGGCCTAATTATAAACATTTTTTCTGTGTCCTACAGGTCACAGTCTCGCAGGTCTTCACGACAGGGTGTTACGAGTTCAAATATCATAATATTAGCACAGTCACGAGCTGAAGTCAGGGGTGTCCTTTAGATATCCATATATTATGCTAATTCAATCACGTTATTTATACTAATGTAAAACAAAAAATATATACTAATGTAATATTTAACGATTAAATTAACGATTTTATTGCTTTATTTTTCCATTCGCTTTGTTGTAATAATCTAAACGTTTTATTTATATACAAAGAAACTATGGTAATTATATAGTATTTTTATAACCAGATACCCTTTTAGTTAGTTAGATGAAGTTTGTTATGTTTTGAGCAAAATACCATAGATAGTGAATAAAAACAACTTGTAGTACCTTGTACACAAAGATACTTGTAAAGATCATCAAGGTTTTGGTGTGAGATTTCAATCCGTTCGCGAGGTGGGTGTGAATGCCCAAACACTCTGATATTGCCAAGGCGTAAAACGTCTGTTTGCCCGTCCTTTATTTGTGTTCACATCTGTGTTAGCTTTGACGAAAGTGTTGCGTGGTTCTTACGCGTGTCAAGGTACTACGTAAGAGGGGGGGGGGGGTATTTTCTCAAATCTAATAGGCCTCCTAGGAGTTTTAAGTTAGCAGTGGGTCTATGTCCCAGTTGTGTGATGATCTTGTTTTGTATATAAATCATATCCTTATGTTTATACCCTAAAAAAATTGCTCTAAGGATTTGGACCGTTGTCTCTTAGTAACGTTTGTAGACTAAATTAAAATGACACTAGAATAACAAAAGTCTAAATTAATAAATAGAACTAAACAGTAGTTTTTTGCTGACGCAACTCCTTTCTCATTTCTTCATAAATTTTAACGATCGAGTAATAAAATAAGTCGCGCCTTTTCGTAGTTGTACAAAAAGTGTTCATTTTGCAATTATTCCACACTGGAAGGTAAGGGAGGCCCTAAAAGTACGTTTTTTGCCGGCCATATGAGTAACACATAGAGAATCTTAGAACTTAGTCTTAAGCGATGACATTACTAAAATCTTTGTTATCCGGTGACAACCGCGTCAAGGTGCTACATTATAACCAGACGTTTCGCCCATGCTGTGATGTGACATCCTCTCTGAGATATCATATTCTGAGGTTGCCATGAGCTTATCTAACATGTTCACCGTTGAAGAAGTCGAGTTTAGATATTAATTATATCATGATCTGTATGCAAGTACGAACATAGTTTTAAGTGTTTAAAATTTATTAATATCAATTATAACATTCGATTACTTTATTATAATTAATAGATAAACCCCTCGAATTGTCTTGAACCGATTTTGGTTCATCGAATAAGATAAAGAGTCGACTCTACAACCACTGGGTTTGGCGTTTATAAACCAAAACTACTCGACACACATTCAGCGCACTATTGGACCTCTGTTTCTTTCTTATCTGTGGGTCTCCCCAAAGTAGTGGTAACTATGGCTATCTATAATAGCCGATTAAGAAGCTTTTCGGGGCCGGAGAAAATATGATTAGGTCTAAATATTTTCAATATCAATTATTTAAAAAACATTTTAGCTAATTGAAAAGGTATTCTCAAATATTAATATATCAAGTCTTTAGACTTAATAGTTTAGTCTAATAAAGCGACTTTCATGAGTAATGAATTTATTAATTTTATTTATTACAAATTACAACACTGATCGTCAAGAAATGAGTGAATTTTTTACTATCTAAGTTCGGCAGATCCTTAGAAAGCAACTAGGAGGTACAATTTTAGAGAAATCAGAACCTCATGGAAATTGTCTAAATGTTTACAATTGTATGCCTGATATTCATTATCTCCCTTATACAACTTACGAACCCTGGCCTCTTCTCCAAAGAAGGATATCTTAGACCTCTCTGCAAGTGCCCACGCCGATGGCAACCGTTAAGTGAATGTTGTCTAGTGAAGAAGTTAAATGAGATATACGAAATAAGTAAAGCTGGATTCAATGTCAACAGATCATTATTTTTTTCATTAACTCTCAAACGATATTATTAGTATGAACAGTTTACAAGAAGTACTTACAGCTATTAAGTACTTAATGTACTTACACGGAAAACTAAGGAATACACATAAATAAGGAATACATGTAAATGAAGGAATTTTGTATGCGATGAAATACAAATTACCCGTATCCAAAGTCGTATCAACATGTAACCACACTGTACAACAACTAACAATCACAACATGACACACAGTCTACTGATATGCAATGTTTACACCAGCGTCACTATTAGCAAACATTGCATAATGAAAAAATAGCGTTTAAAGTGCAATTCTGTATGGAATGATTAATTTCATCATTATCAATAGTAATCACAGTGTGGGTGGGTGGACCATATGTAGTCTTGCCTGTTCCTCTACTATTCGAGTCTGGAGTGTGGGTGGGTGGATGGGCCATTCGTATTCTTGTCTGATCCTCCACTAGTCGTGTCTGGAGTGTGGGTGGGTGGACCATATGTAGTCTTGCCTGTTCCTCTACTATTCGAGTCTGGAGCGTGGGTAGGTGGATGGGCCATTCGTATTCTTGTCTGATCCTCCACTAGTCGTGTCTGGAGTGTGGATGGGTGGACCATATGTAGTCTTGCCTGTTCTTCTACTATTCGAGTCTGGAGTATGGGTGGGTGCATGGGCTATTCGTATTCTTGTCTGATCCTCCACTAGTCGTGTTTGTAGGGTGGATGGGTGTCCACTCCAGGATATTTAATTTATTCTTGCAAAAATCGTACAGAATTTTGATGCATCATCGGTCTTTCTACATTACGTGATGTATTCATACATTTTCATAGTATTAAACAAATTTTAGTATGTTCTTATTTTTAAGAAAAATTTAATTCAACTTAACAATCATCAGTTCAAGTTTTGTTTGTTTTTATGATTTGTACTTATATTGCATTGTTAATTTACATTGTCATGAGTTAGTCAATCAAATTTTAGGAAAGTTTTTTTTTTAATTTTACACATTTTGGAACAAGAGTAAATAAACAAGTTAGGATTTCATGTCTTCTTATTTATCCACCTGCACAATAAATTACTTAATCATCTGCTACACTTGCCGCCATATTGAATGTGATTTCATGTCTTCTTATTTATCCACCTGCACAATAAATTACTTAATCATCTGCTACACTTGCCGCCATATTGAATGTGATTTCATGTCTTCTTATTTATCCACCTGCACAATGAATTACTTAATCATCTGCTACACTTGCCGCCATATTGAATGTGATTTCATGTCTTCTTATTTATCCACCTGCACAATGAATTACTTAATCATCTGCTACATTTGCCGCCATATTGAATGTGATTTCATGTCTTCTTATTTATCCACCTGCACAATGAATTACTTAATCATCTGCTACATTTGCCGCCATATTGAATGTGATTTCATGTCTTCTTATTTATCCACCTGCACAATAAATTACTTAATCATCTGTTACATTTGCCGCCATATTGAATGTGATTTCATGTCTTCTTATTTATCCACCTGCACAATGAATTACTTAATCATCTGCTACACTTGCCGCCATATTGAATGTGATTTCATGTCTTCTTATTAATCCACCTGCACAATGAATTACTTAATCATCTGCTACACTTGCCGCCATATTGAATGTGATTTCATGTCTTCTTATTTATCCACCTGCACAATGAATTACTTAATCATCTGCTACACTTGCCGCCATATTGAATGTGATTTCATGTCTTCTTATTTATCCACCTGCACAATGAATTACTTAATCATCTGCTACATTTGCCGCCATATTGAATGTGATTTCATGTCTTCTTATTTATCCACCTGCACAATGAATTACTTAATCATCTGCTACATTTGCCGCCATATTGAATGTGATTTCATGTCTTCTTATTTATCCACCTGCACAATGAATTACTTAATCATCTGCTACATTTGCCGCCATATTGAATGTGATTTCATGTCTTCTTATTTATCCACCTGCACAATAAATTACTTAATCATCTGTTACATTTGCCGCCATATTGAATGTGATTTCATGTCTTCTTATTTATCCACCTGCACAATGAATTACTTAATCATCTGCTACACTTGCCGCCATATTGAATGTGATTTCATGTCTTCTTATTTATCCACCTGCACAATGAATTACTTAATCATCTGCTACACTTGCCGCCATATTGAATGTGATTTCATGTCTTCTTATTTATCCACCTGCACAATGAATTACTTAATCATCTGCTACATTTGCCGCCATATTGAATGTGATTTCATGTCTTCTTATTTATCCACCTGCACAATAAATTACTTAATCATCTGCTACACTTGCCGCCATATTGAATGTGATTTCATGTCTTCTTATTTATCCACCTGCACAATAAATTACTTAATCATCTGTTACATTTGCCGCCATATTGAATGTGATTTCATGTCTTCTTATTTATCCACCTGCACAATGAATTACTTAATCATCTGCTACACTTGCCGCCATATTGAATGTGATTTCATGTCTTCTTATTTATCCACCTGCACAATGAATTACTTAATCATCTGCTACACTTGCCGCCATATTGAATGTGATTTCATGTCTTCTTATTTATCCACCTGCACAATGAATTACTTAATCATCTGCTACACTTGCCGCCATATTGAATGTGATTTCATGTCTTCTTATTTATCCACCTGCACAATGAATTACTTAATCATCTGCTACATTTGCCGCCATATTGAATGTGATTTCATGTCTTCTTATTTATCCACCTGCACAATAAATTACTTAATCATCTGCTACACTTGCCGCCATATTGAATGTGATTTTCCATAACACTAATGTTAATTTCAAAGAATATTACTGCTTTATTATGAGCGTATAATATTGTACTTGATCGTTTTTTACGAGAACGTAATTGCCTAGGCCCTCTTAGATCATATTTTAATGTTATCCCTTAATTAATTTTTTAAATACAAATAACTATCGGTATAATTCAACCTATTTAATGAAAAAAAGCCGCTAGAAAAAATCTATCTTAGAGGGCAGCAGTTACACTTCTAAAGCATGTTCAAATTTTAAATGCATATGTTGAAAAATGTAAACGTTAAACATTTTCAAGTGAAGTAACGTTCAGCTGCAAAACGCAGGTGTCGGCTACTGATAAATGCGCTGCCTGAGAAGAAGAGTCAACTGCCACGACTGTTCAAATAACGCAATGGACAGACAGACGAACTATCTTCTAATAGTGACGGATTTGCAAATAGTTCCAAAGTCAACACCAGGTGGAGGGGTGGACGAACAGGTGGAGGGGTGGACGAACAGGTGGAGGGGTGGACGAACAGGTGGAGGGGTGGACGAACAGGTGGAGGGGTGGACGAACAGGTGGAGGGGTGGACGAACAGGAGGAGGGGTGGACGCTCGAGTGTAACACTGGTGATGTCTGAAAATTCTAAATAGGTCAACATTTTATAAAAGGACACAACTAGGCGCCAAGTAGTTCTAGCACCTGCTGTAGGAGCGCTCTGCAGTCAATATATGGACCGTAGTATAGTGCTGTACTCGTACTTTTACAGAGTACAGCACTATACACTGTACTCTAGCGTGTATAGTGTATACTAGCACTATACAGAGTACTTTTACTCGTCACATACACTGAGATTGAATGTGATAAGTTCTAGGCCACTTAGTGGATGTAATTATCATGGCAAAGGATTGCACAGATTGAGTGATGTTAGCTTTGAAATTAAACGTATTCAAACAGAAACCCAACAAAACACACCAAGATGTTCAAATTTCATGATGAACTCTATCCTGCTTGCTCTACCTCAGTGTCTTGTTGTTTCTAGGTTCACTTGATAAGAACACAGGTTAGACTGCATCTTAGTTATACCATCGTATTTAAGATGGTAGTTAATGTTTTCATAAGAACTTGGTTTTATCATTTAATATTTTTTATTTGTTGCAACAACTCTAATGTGATCGTTTCCTAAACTACCAATCCACCTCTGGGAAGTTGACAAGCCCAGACAGCTATATAGTAGCTAATCATACCGTCAGTGGGCCAAAGCATATTTTTCTATTAAAACTGTCCGTTTCGTTTTTATTCATACAGGGTGTTACAAAAAGGTTGGGCTGACTATGCATTTTTAGATTCTAAGTTTAATTCTAAGCTAAAAATGAAGAATAATATTTTTTCAATGTCCGCTTTGTTTAGCAGCTAGACGCCATTTTGTTTTTTCATAAAACAGTTTATATCTTTATTGTTATCTTTATGATTAATACAAAACTCAGTAAATAGGTTTATGTTAGATGGTAGTATTTAATAAAAAAATATTTTTTAACTTAACTTTATTATTTCCAAAATGGCGCTTATTTTGGACTCATATAATTTGAAAATGATAGCCAGCCCAACTTTATTGTAACACCCTGTATAATGTGTTGTAATGAACGCTGTTTGACAATCAAAGGTCCAATCTGGTGGACTATAAGTTGATATTATGAATTTTTAAACTGAACAACATTTAAATAGTCATTTAAAACAGTGAAAATGTTTTAAACTAGTCAAGAACAACATTTAAAGTCTCGCACATTTAACGGTAAAAAATTATAAAAACACTAAATTAAAAAAAACCATCTTAGAGTCCACCAGAACAGATCTTCACCCATCAAATGACACTTGAACATTATTACGGATCGAATCGTTTAAATAGAGAGTTTTGGGCGTTTGCCGAGGAGCAAAAACGTTCCCTTAACTCAAAATTAATTCGTGGTCAAATTTTTAAAGAATATGACGAGTTTACTTTAAAAATAGTTGTTTGGGATATAAAAAATAGATTTAGTTACATAAATGTTAATTGTCAAAGTAATTAATATTCTGAATGGAATTTTATGATTAAATGCACAATTTAATAATGTATGAATACAGTACCTGTAAACTGTGTCGGAGCATTGTGTCTTATCGGAGGCGGCAGCCGAGAGTAAAATAATATACGGCTCTCAGAAGAGAAAAAATAAAATATAGGTGGGATGTTCAACTGCAAGCTGCGTACAGCTGATATTTACGATGTTTGAAGAGTAATGATAACGAACGACAGAAGAACAGAGGAACTGCCACATGACGTTCCATATCAAATGAATAATATAAAGGGTGTTCGAACATGTATTATTTATCTTAATATATTAATCCAAAAGTGAAAACGATGTACTCACTCGTCACGAATCTCAAGCCACAAAACAGAATTTTACCAAATCTAGAGGGAAGTTAGCTTTTTGTATGATAGAGAACCGCTAAGGAAGGATTTATCAAAATTCCATTCCGATTTCCGAAACAGCCCCTAAAAGTTTCTTTCTTTCCACAAGAGTAACATTGGAATTAATTGATTTAAAAATTAATTTAAAACAGCTAATAAAAACCCATGACAAAAGGCTTGGATAAACTAATTTTCGTGTGAACTTTGACATTATCGACTACTTTGCAACCACTGAAGTAGACTTGTAGGGTGTTCTAGACTACAAAACTCTATAGTCTCGGAGATCGGCAGCAGGCTGAACTTTTATATTGTTGTAATAATGTTTTAGATTGAATCGTAGAGGGAAGGGTAAGCAAGCGTAGAGAACAACACCGTAGTGAAGCAAGGGCTGTTGGCTAGTTATATTATATAAATTAGCGACATTTATATTCTAAATAAACCTGCATTCTATGTGATGTTCTCCATCAATTATTCCAAAACTATCAGCCGGTTTTGTGAATCTTTTTTCCAAAAAAAGAGAAGCATTCCAGTTTTGTAAGGATTGATGTAATAGTCATCAGTATTTCATATGTTTGTAAAATACTATTCACTTAATGTTTTAAAAAATCACTAATTTGTAAAACAGTTCAATTAGCATTTAATTTCGTATGTACAAAATTAAAATGTTAAAAAAATCTTGGTTTTATTCTAAGTAAACTCAGTATTTATTAGATAATGGTGGATGTTTTTTTTCCAATTTGTTTGTTTGTTTTTTTTTCTTTGACAGTCTACAACAATTAAAAGAGGCTTTTTTCATCGACTTGCAAAATATTATTATGTTATTGAAATAATATCCATAGCAAAATTATAAAATCTTGTCCTTAAATCTATTTTCAGATTTTTCTCACACTGAAATTATAGCATATTTCATAGGACTTATTATTATATTGTTAACATGTTTTATTTGTATTTGAGTGAATTAAGCACTGGTATATTTATCTAGTTACGCGAATTCTACATTATTGTCAATTTTGGGTGGCTTATTTGGTTTGGAATTGCTTTCAAAATATTAATAAAATGCTCCAAATTATCACATGTTAAAATATACCCGGTTTTAACAATAGGAAGGCCAACCACACCTTGATTGATTATTTATTTACAATTGTATAAAACATCAATATATCGCAGAGTCAGTGTAGTTCAATTGTTGCATCTTTGAAATTTTTTTCTTTTTTGAATATCTTAAATTTAAAATTTGTTTTTATTTTCTATTTCTTCTTATTTAATTTTGTTTTCTTATTTTTTGGATATTATTTTTGATGTTGTAGAATTCTTCAACTGAGCACAATGCAGCATCAGCTAAGTATTTTATTAATTTTATTTTGAATTTGTCAAAGTTATTTTCTTTTTTTATAATTTCTGGTAAAAATCTAAAAAGTGTTGGTCCCATGTATGTTGAGTTTTATTTTTTTGTATACAAATTTATATTATAATGTGTGGGAATTATATGAATTTTTTCTTCTATTACAATTGTGTAACTGAAAAGTATTATTAATTTCTATTGGGTTTTTCATTTTCAATAAAGTTGTGTTGTAAATGTATTATCCGAATACTGTTAGAATATTCGTATTTTTGAAAAACAATTGTAGCTGATTGATCATATTTTAATTATTTCATGATTCTTATGGCTCTTTTTAGTAATTTCAGGACGATCAAAATCTTGTTTACTGGTTGTGCCATATAAGCAAATACCATAAGAAATGTCTGAATGTATGTATGCATAATAAACTGTTTTTAATGTTTTAACATTATATAAAATTGTCATTCTATAAATTGCATATATTCCTGAATTTCTTTTAGAAATTTTTTATGTCTTCAGAAATGTTTGAATCGTTCTAAGTTAAATTTTGGTTGATGTTCAAACCAAGAAAATTCGTGCTGTTTTGTTTTTCAATATCTTTATTATTAAATATTATATTATTTGGTATATATATATATATATATATATATGTTATTGTTTTGTATAGCTTGAAAAACAATTCATTTTGTTTTAGGTTAACTCAAACCTAACACGTAAGTAACTAACATAACCTTGAAATTATGTTATTTATAATGTGATTTATAATGAACACTTTAACACTCAATCTGTAGTTTCAGGGCCTTACTTGATTCACACGTATGAACATACAATGAGATCTTGATACCACGAATGAAGGAGATAGAAAACAATGACGCGATCAAGGCTTTGTAGTGTATCAGATCAACACGACGTGGTTCGGATTCCATGTAAAGCTGTAGGTCCCTTAGTTGCCCTGGCTATAGGCTATTAATAAATAGCTCTTAGTTAGTAACATTGACTACACTCATCATACTCATTCGCTTCTCATATTCGCCCATATCTTGACGATCAGCGTCTTACTAATGAATAGTAATGTATAATTGGTTTTTATTCATCCGATTTTCACTACTGTCAAAAATAATGCCAAGGAACATTATTTGAACGAGTTACTAAAGGACAGAAACAGGTTTCAAAATTGTAGGGAATAGGACTGGTAATGGGTCTGCAAGGCTCCGTCCTCGGTCCTATTTTATTTCATAATTGTATTGATTGGCGTAACAACTATTATCACATACTACAGTGTGATTTGTATACATTATTTGTACTTCACTTTTCTAGTTTCCTGTAAACAAGAAATTACTCTCAGGACTAACATTAACATTAATTCCATTGTTACTTTTATGGTCTTAACAACGAGGCTTAAACTCAGGCTATATTGGCAGGAAATCCGAAATCAAAGAAACGTTTTAATTTTTAACTTTTTACGATAAAAATGTTCTAAGCAAAATAATTGAAAACCGCTTAACACAAACTGAAAACTAGTCTCGCTCGTAATGCAATAGTGTTCATACTGAAATTCTCAGCCTTAAAAGATAGCAAATCTTTTAAGGCTGAGAATCTTTTAAAGCAAAGAGAAAAGAGAGCAACTCTTTGCATACATTTACACTTGACAGTGGTGTTAATTCAATAACATAGTTTTCCTTACATTAATTACTATAATAAAGTTTTCAATAACATATTTACTATCTCCTCAGAAGGATTAATTCGGACGCCTTATTTTACAATTCCCTTTTTAATCTTGGTCTTAAGTATTAGTTTACTCTCTAATTCAAAAAGTTGCCTCTAAAATTAAACCATACACTTGTATATTTACTTTTTACGATCTTTTTTATACATAAAATCTTCTATATAGCTAGGCTTATTTATCTAAGCGGTTTCCTTAATGTTTGAAATTATTATAGGACCAATCAACTATCTCTTAATTACGGTGAATTACGATTCATAGAACTTTTTTAGAGAAGGTTCCTATGGCAACTATGCAGTCGTCTTCGAGTCATTCGTTGAGGTAACAAATTTGGTCGCATGCTGAGTTTGGGCACAGAGTATAATATAATAACACTGTTTATCTGTACTCAGTGACTTGGATTTGCTAAGAATAGCATATGTTGGGTAACTACAAACTGAGAGCACGAGGATGAATATATCAAAATGAACAAAATTTAATGTACTAGGTTTTTTTTTGTAGAAAGCATGCTATTAAATTAATCTTTATTTCTATTTACTATTTTTATTTTATTAAGTTGGTAAGTGAATAATTACCATTAACATGTTGATTGTAGAGAGTTCTAAAAGTCACTAATGTATAAATAAACAGTAGAATGTTGTGTAATATTAATGTTATATTGTTTGTATGACATTAATTTGATAGGCCTAACATTATTGCTGCATTGTTGTCTATTGTTGTTGAGTATATGTATCTCAATCTTATAAATATATCTAATATTCTTTTAAAATGTAATATGTTTGTAACTAATGCAATTAAATTAATTTTCTTTTAAATAACAAGCATAAAGATGACTACATATTGTATCAATGCACGTGATTATAACTACACATTAATTCGAAGAAAAACAAGACGTGCTTTTTGTAATGTTTCTGTGGTGTGTATACAATACCGGCGGCATTGTCCTGTACTGGTATGAGTACGTCAGCACAGCGCTGAACTTGACCTCCGAGCTTGTCGGCCTTGTCACATCCGCAAGCCTCAATTAATTCATGTCCCTCCACCCTGTCAGAAGGCACGTCTGGTCTACCTTAGGCTTTGGTTAGATGTATTGTAATGGTTAGTTGTATTAGATTATAGACTTGTGTTGTTTTCCCAATCAAGATCAACTCCCAAAGACCATTATCCTGCACTGGTACGTCAGCGCAGCTCTGGCCTTGATCTCCGAGCTGGTCGTCCTTGTGATATCCGATCCTTCAAAGCTCAATTCTCTCTTTTTCCACCCTGCCACCCAGGCGGTTGTTGTATTATATTATAGACTTGTGTTGTTTTCAAGATCAACTCCCAAAGACCATTATCCTGCATTGGTACGTCATCGCAGTTCTGGCCTTGATCTCTGAGCTGGTCGTCCTTGTGATATCCGATCCTTCAAGGCTCAATCCTCTCTTTTTCCACCCTGCCACCCAGGCGGTTGTTGTATTCATTCTCCACCAACTCGAGGTCACTAAACTGACCGCTTCCGGAACTAGATAAACTCAATTTAAATAAAAGTATAGGAATAAAACAACCGATGTTTCCGCTTTAATAATGTTATGGTAATCAAACTGTATTAGGCACATCTTGGGAAGATTTATCTTATTTCTCTCTAGGTCATCGACAGTAAAATGAAGAATACACCTTGATTCCTTTTTAACTTAATGTGTTTTCTCTGATGGTTGTAAATGTGGTTTACCGACATCGATTATTATCATAAATAAACAATATTGTAATTGTATTAAAATTTCCCTGTATTACTCATTTTTGGCTATAATATTTGTAAACAGAAATTTACTAAATGCTTGCAGATTATAAACAATTATTTGTCTTGCTAATTAATGTGTCCACATGCCACTTGTAGGGTTGATAATGAATTGAAACAACATTGTTTACTGTCAGTCTGAAGTACGAAGGGTATTGAGTCAGAGTCCAAACAGAGCAGACGTTTATTCGAGCGGAGCCAACCTTATCAGTGGGACTGTGCTGTAGTGCCGTGTTGTGTGCTTGTGCCTGTTGTACCGTGTCGGTTTGTGCTGTTTTCCATACTTGGCAAGTGAATATTCTTATATATGTAATGGCAAGTTGTAAAGTTTGTTTGGAGGTTTTCCGGAAAAATCAATTAAAAGTGCAGTGTGGAGAGTGTAAGCAGGAATTCCACGGGAGGTGTGTAAACACTACTAAAGCGGATTTGGAGTATATAGCGGAGCAAGGTTTGGTGTTCAGGTGTAAACCGTGCAACAAGAGTAGAAGGAAGAGTATGCGCTTGGAATATGCTGAAGAGGGAGTGACGCTTGAGACTATTTTGAGCATGCTTAAGGAAATGCAGGAAACACAGAAAAATGGTACTGCAGACTTCAATAAATCATATGAGGTCCTGTATAGCCAAATTCAGGAAAATACCGATGCTCTAAAGAACAGCATGGAGAAAATTGAGGAGTATGTGAAGGAGATAGATAAACTGAAGTCAGAAAATGCAACGCTCAAGTCCAAAGCTGCAAACTTGGAAATTAGAGTTGAAGAACTTGAAAACTACTCACGGAGGAACTGCGTTGAAATTCAAGGAATCCCGGAGCAGCAAGGTGAGAAAGTAGCAGAGGTCGTGAAGCAAGTCGGAAAAGCCCTGAACGTGGACATACAGGAGGAGATGATTGATACCTGTCACCGACTTGGTAAGAGGAACGCTGAGAGGAACCAGCCACGGGGGATAATCGTCAAGTTTGTCCGCCGGACTAACAGGGAGGTGCTGATGAACAAGAGGAGGGAGAAAAAGGGTTTATCAACTCGTCACCTGGGCATGGCTTCAGACACCCCCATCTACCTCAACGACTCCCTGTCACCGTCCCGGAGGAGGCTGCTGGCCCAGACCCGAGAGCTGAGGAAGGTGAAGGGCTACAAGTATCTCTGGCTGAGGAACGGGAACATCCTGCTGAGGAAGGAAGATGGAGCGAAGGTGGTAGAAATAAGAAACCAGGCTGACCTCGATAATCTGTAGATATGTTTGTAAGTAAGAAAAGTAAAATTATTTTTTATTTGATGCAAAGTACTTATATTAGGGATTATGTATTTTTATTTTTACCTTTGTATAGTTGGAATTATGAATTAACGTTGTGCTTTATAAATATTTTAATACAATATTTAAATGATAACAGATGAATCTCTGAATAGTCTATTTATTGTGCACCAGAACATTAGAAGCATGAGGGCAAATTTTGATTGTTTTTTGGCCGAGATATCTACTTGGGATAAGAGTCCAGATATAATTATTTTTACAGAAATATGGGTTAAATCAAATGAGATAAATTATTTTAGTATACCTGGTTATAAATTATTTTCTAATGTCACTGAAAACCATCGTTCAGCGGGAGTAGCAATATTTTACTCAACAAATAGGTATTTGAATATAATTGAGCAAGAAAGTCTTGTATTTTTGACGGCAGATATAGAAAGAATTAAGTTTAGATATATAAATAGCGAGTTTCAGCTGTTGGCTATTTACAGATTGTTACAGTTTACTATAAATAATTTTGTTGACGAATTTTTTCAGTATTTGCAAGCGGAAAGCATGAGTAAACCAAATGTAAGTTTATTAATACTTGGGGATAATAACGTGGACTTGCTTAATACAGAAAGTTACGAAGTGGATAATTATAAAATTAAAATGGCAAGTTTAGGTTTAGAATCCTTAATTAACGAACCAACAAGAGTTACAAATATTTCTCAGACATGCATATAGACCATGTGTTAGTTAGATTAGTTAATAAGCGTAAAATTGAATGTGAAGCTCAAGTAATGCAAACACAAATTAACAGATCACTTCATGACAGTCCTGCGGTTGTGGGGGGCGGGTGGTGGGGGGGAGGCCAGCTTGTCGGCTGACCGCTCCTCCTCCGACCCTAGCCGTCCCGCCCGCACACGGGTTTGTTATGATAAACTGATAAGCTTGCTTGGCACTGTTGACTGGTCAATAGTGAAGTCACAGACAAACGCATCTGTGGCGTATGATTTATTTGAGACTCAACTTATTACTTGCATTTCTGCTTGCACAATTGAAATAAATAATGAGAATTATCTGCACAAAAAACTAAAACCGTGGATTACAAATAATATTTGTAGGCGTATTCAAAAGAGAAATAGTTTATATAACAAAGTTAAAAATCGGCCTAATGATGACAAGTTTAGACAATATTATATACGATTTAGAAATAAGTTAAGAAAGGATATAAAACTCGTAAAATCCTCTTATTATGCAAATAAACTTAATGCTAATTTGAACAATCCTAAAAATATTTGGAGTACAGTCAATGAAATTACGGGTCAAAGTAAATGTGACAGGAATTATTTATTGAATGTAAATGGTAATTTAGTAGATAGCCCAGAGATAATAGCTGATGAGTTTAATAAGTACTTTTTGACTGTAGTTAGGGAAGTTGTAGGTAATTATGAAGTTAATGAGGCTGTTGCAAATATGTCTTATAAGGATTCGTTTACTGAATATCATGAAACAACATCAATGATGCTTGGACCAGTTTTAAGAGAAGATGTAGCTAAAGTAATAAAAACATTGAAAAACGGTAAATCACCGGGACTGGATGGCATCCATTCAGTGATGTTAAAGAGTATTTCCCCTGCGATATTGGATGTTTTGTCTTTTCTAGTTAATTTAAGTTTTACTACTGGGATTTTTCCAACAAAGCTAAAAAATGCAGTGGTAATACCAATTTACAAGAGTGGATCGACTAGTTTATCTTCAAATTTCAGGCCTATATCTTTGATTTCTACGTTCGCAAAGGTATATGAAAAAATCATGAAGGAAAAAATGTTAAAATATTTAAACAAAATAAATTTTTTCTCTGAAAACCAGTTTGGATTTAGATTGGGTTTGGATACGGAGCAAGCATTGTATACATTTATGGATAAGATTAATGCAGGAATGAATAATGGTAGTTGTGTAAGTGGATTATTTATTGATATCAAAAAAGCCTTTGATACGGTAAATCATGATATATTACTGAAAAAGCTATATAATTGTGGTTTTAGAGGTGTAACCCAAAATTGGTTTAGAAGTTATTTGAATAAGAGACAGCAATGTGTAAATATAAATGGTAAACTTAGTCAAATGGGTGAAATATCCTGTGGAGTCCCACAGGGATCAGTGTTGGGGGCAATTCTTTTTCTAATTTTTATAAATGACTTGTGTAATGGTAAATTCAGGGGGAACGTTACAGCTTTTGCTGATGACACCGCCCTAAGTTATATTGAGCCTGATTGGGAAACAGTTTGTTCCAATATGAATGAGGATTCAAATTTACTCAATTGGTGGTTTTTAAATAATAAATTGGTATTGAGTATAGAAAAGACAATGTACATAAATTTTTCAGTAAGGAAGAGCATTCAATTCGAAGGGGATATCTACTACAAGTGCATGGAGTGTTTAGTTAACTCAATAGCCTTTTGCAATCAATGTTCCAAGATTCGGCAGACTTTAAATACTAAATACTTGGGGATAATTTTAGATAGTGAATTAAACTGGAAAGCGCAAATCATAAGATTGAAAAGTAAGATTACTACTAGTATCCGTTTGTTTTATTTTTTGAAGGATGTTTGTCCCTTGGTAGTGCTAAGATCTCTTTATTTTGCGCTGATTAATAGGAGGCTAGAATATGGGATAATATGCTGGGGAGGAACTTACAATACAAACTTAAAACCGCTTGTTACCTTACAGAAAATGTTTGTTAGAGTAATTATGAAGAAGAACAAATTTGAACCGTCCTCCCCATGTTTTGTGCTTTTAAAGATTTTACCCATAGGAACTCTTTTTATATATAAGGTCCTAAAATTATATTACAATAATGGTAGGCTCTTGAATAATGATAACCCTTATAGGATTAGATTAAGAAATGCTAATTTGAGTTCTGTACCTAAACCAAATTTAACGTTCTATACACGAACATTTAATTTTATAGCACCACGTATATATAATAAATTACCATATAGTATCAAAATTGAAAGCAATGTTCATAGGTTTTTAAAATACTTACGTGAATGGCTATTGTCGCAACAAAACATCGGGGAAATGTTGCAAATTATAAGTTAGCAATCTATTGTATTGTTTGTTTCTTGTCATGTAAATTTTTTTGTTTCATTTTGTGTTTGATAGTATTGTATATATCTATGTTAGAAATAGTTTAATTTGCAGAAACGTTTAATAAAAATTTATTTAGTTTTAAACATGGGTAAAAGCACACTTTTAAAGATAATTTCTAAGTAGTCCAATTCAGTGTACACAAAGTAAACTATTCTGCTTTTGAGCTCTATATACCAAATATATTTTTATTTTTGAATGAAGGACCCCCTGAACAGACTTTATCAGTCTTAGGGGCCCTATTATTTTTCTCTCTTATGTAAATTATAAACAGTAAAAGTTTAGATATTTTGGTCAGCCTGGATAGGAATAAAATAAAAAAAAAAAAAAGTATAACTGTGTATTTATTTGTTTGGTTTTTTACTATACATACTATTGTTGGATAGGTATAAAAAAAATGTACAACTGTGTTTATTTATTACTGTTTGTCTATTTATTACTATACATACTATTGTTGGATAGGTATAAAAAAAAAATGTACAACTGTGTTTATTTATTACTGTTTGTTTATTTATTACTATACATACTATTTTGTTATAAGTTTAATACATCAGTTAAATGTTATTTGAATGTAACAATAATTCCTCTAATTGAGAGAAAAAATAAAGAATTTATTATTATTTGTGAGAGGACCTCCCACTCACTCTACATGACGTATTTTTCAAATAATTTAAAAATATAAAGTAATGTGTTTTTGTTGGCCACTGAATGTTGGAAAAACAAGGAATCCAATAATTGAAAATAAAACACAACTTTTTCATAAGTTTTTATACTGTTATACACAACTAGCTATTTATTGTAAATTTAACGAATATAGGTCTACCTGATTCCCGTGGCTTAAAAATAACCAGTAACTAGTACATTTTTAGTGAGTATAATCAAATAAATTATACCCGCAGGACCGACAGTCTCGAAATTTTCCAGAGATACCATAGAGTTTAACACATCTTTAACATATCATTCAGATGTGTTAAACGACTGTCGTACTTGTATTCTTTAATAACCGTTTATAAAATAGAAGATCGTTTTTAAACATCCTGTATGCTGTAGATAACGATTTAAGTCTGTGTGATGGTAGGGTGGATGAATGGGGCATAATAACAAGAGATTTTCTCCAACAGGAAACAACTAAACTGTCTTTAATAAGAAAGTGTTTACAAGTCATCATTTCTTAACTCAGAATTAATCATAGTCAATGAATGGATTAATGAATGAAAATGCCTTTATTTATGTGGCGAAGTTAGGACTATTTAGTCCTCTATACCACTTAACCACATCCTCTCTACCACTTAACCACAATCTTCAGTCAATCAATCTTCAGATGGTTTCAATTTGTGATCATCAAGTCTTCTGCTGCCTCACAAATTGATGTAAACATGTATGTATTGACGTAGTTACAAATTGCAGTGATCACTAAGTGACGTAATCACGAATTGACGTGTTAACGGCTTGAAGTGGTCACGAATAGACGTGTTCACGATTAAAGTGGTCACGAACGTGATCACGATTTAAAGTGATCACGAATTGACGTGTTCACGACTAAAGTGATCACAGATTGACGTGTCAAGACGTAAAAGTTGTCACGAATTGACGTGTTCACGACGTAAAAGTGGTCACGAATTGACGAGTTCACGAATTTTCTGTTCACTCATGAAGTGACATGATTAAGAAGTAACTCATTTATGAAATGGTGTGAATGAATTGCCATTATCGCGAATTAACGTGTTCATGAATTACCGTAATCACGAAATGACATGTTCATAAGTTGTCGTCTTCACGAATTGCCGTGATCCCGAATCGACGTGTTCGAGGCATCCAATTTAAATTCTTTAATTGTCCCATAACTAAAAATAACCTGTCAAATAGGATTTAATATGCTGTAATTATATTCATTTTGAGATGAAGCTAATTTTATAGTAAGAAAGATGTATTTGAAACATACCTCGAATTGCCTTGAAACTTTTAGTACAAAATGATTTGTTTATGTCTATAAAATTACAAACAAAAACGTATTGTTGTCATTTATTTCACAGTTTAGTTAAATTTTTTAGCCAAAGCCACATTTTGTAGGGGTAAATATGGGGCTATATTTGTGTGTGTGTATATATTTAAATATCTATTTTTAGGTTTTAATTAAAATAAAAATAAGTACGGTATAAAATATTATATATTGCTGACCCACCCGCCGATTATTACAACAACGATGAAAATAAGTACGGCATAATATTTTATACCGTACTTATTTTTATTTTAATTAAAACCTAAAAATAGATATTTAAAAAATTGGAAAATATATAACAAAGGTTATTTACAGCATATGACTGAAAACTGCTTTTTTCCAATATCCTTTCAAAATGTAAATGTGATTTAACGATGTGAAATTAGACCTACTTAATACAATGCTATACAGAACAGCAATCAAATTATTGTAGGGTTATCCATATGGGTTAGGATAATTGTTTTAATATGCCTTGATGAGGACTCATACTAAGTTTTTTTAATTTAGACATTTTAACACTTCTTTTACTTTTCTAACTTATAACTGGGTTTGAAAACAAATATTGAGTTAAGTTATGTTTACTATGGGTTTATTTTAACCTGTGCTTGACAGTCGTGTAAGCACATACATCTATTTAATTTCAACGAGTTCTAGTTTTTACACAAGTTTTAGGAATAAAATAATTTTAAAGAGCTAAAACTGTAAGTTGCAACATCACATTTTTCATAAGAATTATTACGTAGTATGCAGTGATAGCACATAGCTTTCTCATTAATTTTTGATTCGGTAGGCAGGAGTGAAATGGGACGATAAGCACGAATGTAACGAAATTATGAAGGCGTTAAATGTTACAAAAGAACGCTTGTAAGATAAGCAATTCTATGTAACAAGAAACAAACGTTATTCATCGTCTTATTTATATACCAGATTACAAATTAATATCTTCAACTCAAATATGAAATATCAAACACTTTAACCGATGCTAAGATAATGCTGACAGTAAGGTCTGATAGATAAGCTAAGCGGCTGTCGACAGTATGCAACTAATAACACCGTGGCATTAGTTTCTAATGGCCTTATTCCGAGCGGCTTTATGACACCGTCTTATAACCAAAAGGTAAACAACGTTTAACGATTTAACTTTGCACGTTCATCGATAATTATGTAAGAATAATATTTTTAATGTATTTTGAAATGTGATCAAGGTTTTGTGGCGTTTCTAAATTTGCCAGTTGAAAATTATTAGTGTGAGAAGATGCGAATCTGGAGGCTGGCATTCTTTCAAATGTTGTACTCACAAATGTCCATAATGCACAAACCAAGTTATGTATATGTCAACTAGATAATTTAAGGACTATTTCAAATCTCGGTACGACATTTGTTATTTTCTCGCGGAAACAAACTGGTAATTTTGCATCAATTTAAATGCCAACACTTTTTAACATAAGAACTCTTTGTGTGTAGAACATAAGACCTATGTACCATGTCAGCGTTGCTTTCCCCTAAAAGAACACAACCTATTTTTATTTACTTACTATTACTTTGTATTTATTTTTATTCCTTTTTACTATCAATTTTGCTGTACATGTAGAAGATGTCAAAATTGGTTACACGTTTAATGCTTTTGATACATTTTATCAGGAAATTTACCATAGTAAAAATTTTAATAGACAGATTTTAAGGAAATCGTGTAAAATCATAGGTTATGTGGGGTTTATATACAAGATATATGGAGTTTTCCAAAATGTACAACAACATCGCAATAAATGCTTCATATTTTTTTTCTCATAAATCAGGACCGAACATATTCTCACAAGTTATTGCCGTTAATTAACTGTCAAATTAAAAGTTAATAATTTATATTTTACAATTTTGAGTTAGGTTGAAACTAACACCTCATGATAATAACGATAAAAAAGTTAAGTTACGTGCGATAAAAACACTATACGTAGACAGGGTTGCTGATTGACGTGGAATACTGAATACTTTCCAGATTACTGCCAATTTCTAATATATTTTCATATAATCACGTAAAATAAATACAACCACAACCTCTCCTTTCTCTGGGTGGTGGTTGCCCCATTTAGTTTCTCCCATGTTCTTCGTCGTTTGATGGAAGCCATCATATTTCCAATTACACCTGCCTGTATCTGCGTCACTTATGAGTTCATTTCTGCAAAATTTAATCCTCCAGAAGTCTGAAATGGAGAGATGAATTATACCTTCTACAACAGTATTCAAGGGATGTGCGACCTTTAATATTTACGTCACAGCTCGTGACGAGAAGGGCGCATCGGACATTAGTCAATCATAGGTGTTTGTCCTCTAATATAAATCCAATTCTCCTGGATCAACAGGATGTGGCAGTCACAGGATGAGACGAAACTTAAAGTCAATTTAGTCGTCAGATTTTCATAACAACTAATAATGATCATCTAGTCACGGTATTTGATAGTTTCGTTTGTTACCTCGATGAAAAGCCTCTTCGGTATAGCCATTAAATCAAATGACAATTACTATTTTTACTAACACTTGTATTTAACTCCATTCCAACTAAATTTAAATATGCATCTTGATAACAGTGCAATTGATGAAAACTAATCACCGCCATCTCTTTGCTCTTGTTCTGTTTCAGATGGATGGTGGGATGTGATTTGTTAGTATATACAGTGGTATCTGAGGTCTGCTCCTTCGTACGAAAAGAGCACGTAAATGATTTACCTCATTACTCAGAAACATGACTCCTGCCGAGCAAAAGACCACTACAGGAAAAAAATACGCTCAGACTGTAAATTGCGAGTGCCATTTTCCTGTTCACCTGACACCCAGGTGGGTATCCCGACTACTACCTCATGGCCAACCACAAAACGTGTCGTGGCCATCTTTGAGCCTCTAAATACGTAGACACACAACGAACTACAACCAGTTTGACAATACCAACTCTGAGGCACTTATTCACTATCAAACAATTGACTTCAGGTCGTACAAATTCCATCTCTAAAGGTCTCTATGTCCCAGAGGCTCTGATTCAATTAATAAACTAAATGTAGTACATTTTCCGTCTCTGAGGCTCTCATTCCATTATTAAACTAAACAGACTAAAAGTCGTAAACTTCAATCTCGAGGCTTTGACTCCTTTAACAAACTAAAAGTAGTACATCTTCCGTCTCTGAGGCTCTCATTCCATTACTAAACTAAACAGACTAAAAGTCGTAAACTTCAATCTCGAGGTTTGACTCCTTTAACAAACTAAAAGTAGTACATCTTCCGTCTCTGAGGCTCTCATTCCATTATTAAACTAAACAGACTAAAAGTCGTAAACTTCCATCTTCGAGGCTTTGACTCCATTAACAAACTAAAAGTAGTACATCTTCCGTCTCTGAGGCTCTCATTCCATTATTAAACTAAACAGACTAAGAGTCGTAAACTTCCATCTTTGAGGCTTTGACTCCTTTAACAAACTAAAAGTAGTACATCTTCCGTCTCTGAGGCTCTGATTCTATTATGAAACTAAACAGGCTAAAAGTCGTAAACTTCCGTCTTCGAGGCTTTGACTATTTTAACAAAGTAGTACATCTTCCGTCTCTGAGGCTCTGATTCTACTATCAAACTAAACAGACTAAAAGTCGTAAACTTCCATCTTCGAGGCTTTTACTCCTTTAACAAACTAAAAGTAGTACATCTTCCGTCTCTGAGGCTCTCATTCTATTAATAAACTAAACAGACTAAAAGTCGTAAACTTCCATCTTCGAGGCTTTGACTCCTTTAACAAACTAAAAGTAGTACATCTTCCGTCTCTGAGGCTCTCATTCTATTAATAAACTAAACAGACTAAAAGTCGTAAACTTCCATCTTCGAGGCTTTGACTCCTTTAACAAACTAAAAGTAGTACATCTTCCGTCTCTGAGGCTCTCATTCTATTAATAAACTAAACAGACTAAGAGTCGTAAACTTCCATCTTTGAGGCTTTGACTCCTTTAACAAACTAAAAGTAGTACATCTTCCGTCTCTGAGGCTCTCATTCTATTAATAAACTAAACAGACTAAAAGTCGTAAACTTCCATCTTCGAGGCTTTGACTCCTTTAACAAACTAAAAGTAGTACATCTTCCGTCTCTGAGTATGTGATTCATTATCAAACTAAACAGGCTAAAAGTCGTAAACTTCCATCTCTGAGGCTTTGACTCCTTTAACAAACTAAAAGTAGTACATCTTCCGTCTCTGAGGCTCTGATTCTATTATCAAACTAAACAGGCTAAAAGTCGTAAACTTCCGTCTTCGAGGCTTTGACTCCTTTAACAAACTAAAAGTAGTACATCTTCCGTCTCTGAGGCTCTGATTCCATTATCAAACTAAACAGACTAAAAGTCGTAAACTTCCATCTCTGAGGATTGCATTCCACCAACGAACAGCCGTCTAAAGTTTGTGCAACTCTACCAGCTCTGAGCTTTATCATACTGAACAAACAACGAGTACAATCTGTCTAACCCTCCCAGCACAGGGCAAACAAGTCTAACACATCCGCTAATGTTGACCCTCCCGCGTGCATCGGCAGTTAGTTGAATGTATAATGCCACATTGATCTGACCTCTTGTATGTTCAAGGGCGCCCACTACATAAAATAGGATGTAGTTTTCTGTTGCCATTTTTATTAGTTATTAGGTTTTGTGACTAATATTGTTAAATTAATTGCCAGCGGCTAATGTTAATAATTATTATAAAGACAATTTTTTTTCAAGTTGGGGCCAGCTTTCTTTGGAGAAATTGGTGAATATTAGCAGTTTCACAGAAAGAAAATTTTAAAACACATATTATACTCAACCCAATTTTGCCTACTATTCCTATGGTTAGTAAGGAGTACTGTATATAGTTTTTATTTAGTCTGTTTTCAACTTTTGATAATGCAGTGTAAAGTGCGTACGAAAACAAATAATCAGTTCTATAAACTAAACCTAACAAGCCCAATCGGAATAATTATTGGATGTACAGTAAAATTGCAACTAGAAAGTTCTCGACCACGGAAGAGAAGGTATAGACCTCGTATGGAACTAGTTTTTTGCTTGTTTGAAAACTGGCTTCATTCTAATTCATGGTATTTAAATGTTTTTTTCTCTCTGCATCGATGACGGAAAAATTATCCAAAGTCGTCTAGCTAATTTTCGTTGTAAAGTCCCAGAGTTGAACTCGTAACTTCGAGCATTGAAATACGAAGTGCTGACCATAGCGTAGCAAGAGGCCAAGTGTATTATAGATATAAGGTCATAAAAATTCGTTTATGTTCTCTCAACTAAACAACACAGAAACATGTACACGAGTTTCCACCAACTTTACGAGAAATCGATTTGATTCCTTCCACTTACTCCAATCATGGACAAAATTGTTGATACACAGCAAACAACAAACGTGCACAACTTGTAAACAAACTCGCGGTTATTGATAAAAGAAACTTAGCAACAAACCTTGTCTTACTGACACGCTCAGAAAACACTCAACACTGCCGAGGAAAAATTATTTTTATAATTATTTACAGATTTTTCCCAAGTAACTGACAAATTCTAAAAACATGAACACTGTTCTAAATTAGTGTGCCTATACGCTATTTTAATTTTAAAATACTCTAATCATTTTTGTAGCGAATATAGAAACGTAACGAAACTGTTAAGCCTGTAAAAAAATCATGTACTTTACTACTGCATAATTGATTTAGAAAATTTGTGAAATGTAGGTAAATTTATAAATTACTCAATAATCCCAAGAAGATGAGGACTTTTTATGTCATTATTATTTTCCTGTGCTCGGTGATTTTCATACAGTCTCCTTGCTAAGAAAGGAGCAATGACTTCTTTGTGGAGCTCGAACCAGTATGTGGTATAGGACTTACCTCGGCCAAGACTGAAATATTTACCCTGTCCAGAAATTGTTACCAAAGCAGATGGCATTTAGTTTCACGGCCGTTTGCAAAATCTCTGGTTAAAGGCTCAGCCCTACGCTCACAAAATCACTCACCACCATGAATTAAAATGACATCAGAATGTTGATTGCTTACATTACTGGACACGGCCACTTGAGGAAACATCTGGCAACAGTTGTTATCTAGTTGTAGGCAACAACAGATAAGACACTAGTTACTGGCTTTGTGGTGAGGGTCTTGAATCTGCCGAACACCTGTTAACTGAGTGTGATGCTCTGGAGCTTAGAAGAAGGAGAATTTTCAAAGTTGAACTTTTAGGTGAAAGAATGGTAGCTAGTCTGGGGGAAAAAAATTAGAGCTGATTAAGCCACTCGGAATAGGTACCCCATTCTAGTAGGTAACAGGGGAGCACAATAGTTGATTGTGGAAATGCATCAGAACTCTCCTTTCCCCTCAGCAACTAAACTAAACTATCATGCAGTGGATGTCCAAACTAGATTATCTATAGGCCTACCTTTTGATTATAGATGGTGACTGTGACTATCGAGTATACAAACCTACTAACCCCACCCATCCTACACACGTTTTTTGGTCTTCTCACTTGCCTTACGGAGGCTTATGATTGATTATTTACAAAACATCAATTGATATGTCTAGCAACTACGCCACGATCAAGTATGAAGCAGGAGCTATGTAACAGTGCTGTTACATGGGTTACACCATACATCGCTGTCTTGCGGTGGTCTCCCCGCTATGATTACTGCGTATTATGTCATACCGTCGTACGGCACGGTCTGTCTATGATGCAATACGTCCTGTTTAACATGTCTACAGGGAGAAGCGCTGTAAATACAGCTGATTGAAGGAATTAGCTGTCACTCAGCTTTCACTCAGCAGAAAGCTTTGACAATAGTAGTGTTTTAATAGATGCATGCCCACACACTTCCTCATGCAACATGACAGCCGTCAGTGAATAAACATCGTAGTTAAGTTTTCGTCCTTATTGGACGACCGACGACTAATCTACTAATCATTCTACGCACATAGTGCTGTTAACCAACCCTCCTCACGCACAAGAAAAAAGTACTATTCATTTACAGTTAGTGACGACCCTCTCAACTATCACAGGACACACGGCACAGGGCGTGTGATCTTGCATACATGCTCTGTGTCCCGAGAATATTATCAGCCTAATGTATGTTAAAATCGTGATATCATTCAGTCACTTTTGTTCTCAAAGAGAATTAGTTTAAGCACTTCTCGAACATAAAATCAAAACGGTTTCTACCAGTCATCATGTTATACCAAGTGTCCAAAAAGTCCCGGACCGGTTAAATATTTTGGAAAATTTGTATAATAGAGCTAAAACAATTGGTACTGGATATAAAAACTTATTTTAACTCATAATTCAGTGACCCGCTACCTCCTTAGAGGGACGGTCTAGGCACTACTACCTCCTAGCGGGCCGCTAGGAGTCGAAAGAAAATCTCAAATGGAAGCATATATCGATATTCATACCATTTTAAAAGTCTTAATTAGTATAACATCATGTCACAAATTAGACCTCAAAAAGTTAATCATAAACAAAATGGTGGTGCTCGGAAGATTTAATACTGATATTATACGCGTGTTCAAGAATGGCTTAATTTTGATGTAACCATATCAGATGAAACTACAAAACTTCACACATGATTAGGGATGGCAAATATTTCCAACATATCGATATATCGAATTACCGATATATCTCAAACCAAATATCGGTCTAACGATAATATCGAAAGAAATATATCGATATATCGAGTAACCAATATATCGAGCTGTAAATAATTTATCTATATAAAATCATGCACTAACTCTTATGTCATGTCCAAAAGTACACTCATGTTTAGCTGTCACTATTTAGAATAGCATACTGAATGTTAAAATGAATATATTTATCTACACGAAACAAGTGGGGACCTGTGGGGTTCAATGAACAAACATTCAAAATAAGAATAATTATAACCTTCATTATTATGTTAATTACAAAAGAGTAAATGTACAGTAATAATGGTTTGTAAGGCGACTAGCTAGGCATCCTAGAGTCAGCGTTGCCAACTCACACAACTCCATTTACCCGTTCCACCCACTCATCTATAATAAACTACATTTAAGTACGTTAACCTCACGTAAAAAAACTTAGTAAAGTTACTTTATTGTATCAATGCATGTTTTTTATGCATAAGAGGCAATTGAAATATGTGTTTATTCGAATCGTGATGTTTTTGAGTAGGGAGAGAGAATAACGTCAATATTTAGTTATATTATATCGGACCAAAATATTGATATGCCCGATATTATCGAAAAAAAAAGATACTAATATATCAATACATCGAAACGGATTTATCGATATTTCCGATATATCGTTACCATCCCTAGCCTACACATGATAACTGTACACAAAAAACCTACTGTAAGATATATTCAGTGTCTTAATCTTTTATGGGAACGGTCCACGGAGGGTCAGTAGAATGTGTTTAGTGTAAGCATAGGTTGATATGCACATCATTTTAAAGGACTGGTCAAGCAAAGAAGAATGTCGCAAACCGCATTATTTTGCGAGACTATATAACATCGCTTTTAAGATAGTACAAGAACTAATTTCACAGGACAGCAGATTGTCTTCAAGAGACACATATGATTAGGCCCCCTTGTTTCTGTAATCAATTATATGTAGGGCATATATTTATATGTTTAAATATGTATGTTAACATGAATCCCAACATAACTTTTTTGTAATTTGTTAGAAACTGTAAATATTAAAAAATAAATAAATAAATAATAAAAAACTATTCTGATTCAAATAAATAACTCGACTAGCTGACGTATAAGACTCAAGCTGACCGGTGTCAACTCTACGTTCAAATGACCAGGTTTGTTTGTTCTCATGTATAAATTTGGCGTAAATATTATTCTAAGAATTTAATTATTATTGCCTATATATTACTCAGGCGTAGTGGCTCAGAGGCTAAGGCTTCAGACTGCGGACGGCAATTTCCAAGGTTCAAATCCCCAACTGAGATAACAGTCGGTAATTCACACGTTAAGGTCACGCACAGGCCAGAAGGCCCATGTGAATTGGTGAGTCAAGTTGACAGATTGTGTTTTCTATAACATATGATAGTAAATATAAAGTAAAACTAGTAACATACTTTATTTATAATTCATTAGCCCTACATAGTGCTCTAAAACTAGTAACATACTTTATTTATAATTCATTAGCCCTACGTAGTGCTCTAAAACTAGTAACATACTTTATTTATAATTCATTACCCCTACATAATGCTCTAAAACTAGTAACATACTTTATTTATAATTCATTAGCCCTACCTAGTGCTCTAAAACTAGTAACATACTTTATTTATAATTCATTAGCCCTACATAGTGCTCTAAAACTAGTAACATACTTTATTTATAATTCATTAGCCCTACATAGTGCTCTAAAACTAGTAACATACTTTATTTATAATTCATTAGCCCTTCATAGTGCTCTAAAACTAGTAACATACTTTATTTATAATTCATTAGCCCTACATAGTGCTCTAAAACTAGTAACATACTTTATTTATAATTCATTAGCCCTTCATAGTGCTCTAAAACTAGTAACATACTTTATTTATAATTCATTAGCCCTTCATAGTGCTCTAAAACTAGTAACATACTTTATTTATAATTCATTAGCCCTACATAGTGCTCTAAAACTAGTAACATACTTTATTTATAATTCATTAGCCCTTCATAGTGCTCTAAAACTAGTAACATACTTTATTTATAATTCATTAGCCCTTCATAGTGCTCTAAAACTAGTAACATACTTTATTTATAATTCATTAGCCCTTCATAGTGCTCTAAAACTAGTAACATACTTTATTTATAATTCATTAGCCCTTCATAGTGCTCTAAAACTAGTAACATACTTTATTTATAATTCATTAGCCCTTCATAGTGCTCTAAAACTAGTAACATACTTTATTTATAATTCATTAGCCCTTCATAGTGCTCTAAAACTAGTAACATACTTTATTTATAATTCATTAGCCCTTCATAGTGCTCTAAAACTAGTAACATACTTTATTTATAATTCATTAGCCCTACATAGTGCTCTAAAACTAGTAACATACTTTATTTATAATTCATTAGCCCTTCATAGTGCTCTAAAACTAGTAACATACTTTATTTATAATTCATTAGCCCTTCATAGTGCTCTAAAACTAGTAACATACTTTATTTATAATTCATTAGCCCTACATAGTGCTCTAAAACTAGTAACATACTTTATTTATAATTCATTAGCCCTACATAGTGCTCTAAAACTAGTAACATACTTTATTTATAATTCATTAGCCCTACATAGTGCTCTAAAACTAGTAACATACTTTATTTATAATTCATTAGCCCTACATAGTGCTCTAAAACTAGTAACATACTTTATTTATAATTCATTAGCCCTACATAGTGCTCTAAAACTAGTAACATACTTTATTTATAATTCATTAGCCCTACATAGTGCTCTAAAACTAGTAACATACTTTATTTATAATTCATTAGCCCTACATAGTGCTCTAAAACTAGTAACATACTTTATTTATAATTCATTAGCCCTACATAGTGCTCTAAAACTAGTAACATACTTTATTTATAATTCATTACCCCTACATAGTGCTCTAAAACTAGTAACATACTTTATTTATAATTCATTACCCCTACATAGTGCTCTAAAACTAGTAACATACTTTATTTATAATTCATTAGCTCTACATAGTGCTCTAAAACTAGTAACATACTTTATTTATAATTCATTAGCCCTACATAGTGCTCTAAAACTAGTAACATACTTTATTTATAATTCATTAGCCCTACATAGTGCTCTAAAACTAGTAACATACTTTATTTATAATTCATTAGCCCTACATAGTGCTCTAAAACTAGTAACATACTTTATTTATAATTCATTAGCCCTACATAGTGCTCTAAAACTAGTAACATACTTTATTTATAATTCATTAGCCCTACATAGTGCTCTAAAACTAGTAACATACTTTATTTATAATTCATTAGCCCTACATAGTGCTCTAAAACTAGTAACATACTTTATTTATAATTCATTAGCCCTACATAGTGCTCTAAAACTAGTAACATACTTTATTTATAATTCATTACCCCTACATAGTGCTCTAAAACTAGTAACATACTTTATTTATAATTCATTACCCCTACATAGTGCTCTAAAACTAGTAACATACTTTATTTATAATTCATTACCCCTACATAGTGCTCTAAAACTAGTAACATACTTTATTTATAATTCATTACCCCTACATAGTGCTCTAAAACTAGTAACATACTTTATTTATAATTCATTACCCCTACATAGTGCTCTAAAACTAGTAACATACTTTATTTATAATTCATTACCCCTACATAGTGCTCTAAAACTAGTAACATACTTTATTTATAATTCATTACCCCTACATAGTGCTCTAAAACTAGTAACATACTTTATTTATAATTCATTACCCCTACATAATGCTCTAAAACTAGTAACATACTTTATTTATAATTCATTAGCCCTACGTAGTGCTCTAAAACTAGTAACATACTTTATTTATAATTCATTAGCCCTACATAGTGCTCTAAAACTAGTAACATACTTTATTTATAACTCATTAGCCCTACGTAGTGCTCTAAAACTAGTAACATACTTTATTTATAATTCATTACCCCTACATAATGCTCTAAAACTAGTAACATACTTTATTTATAATTCATTAGCCCTACGTAGTGCTCTAAAACTAGTAACATACTTTATTTATAATTCATTAGCCCTACATAGTGCTCTAAAACTAGTAACATATTTTATTTATAACTCATTAGCCCTACATAGTGCTCTAAAACTAGTAACATACTTTATTTATAACTCATTAGCCCTACGTAGTTCTCTAAAACTAGTAACATACTTTATTTATAATTCATTACCCCTACATAATGCTCTAAAACTAGTAACATACTTTATTTATAATTCATTAGCTCTACATAGTGCTCTAAAACTAGTAACATACTTTATTTATAATTCATTACCCCTACATAATGCTCTAAAACTAGTAACATACTTTATTTATAATTCATTAGCTCTACATAGTGCTCTAAAACTAGTAACATACTTTATTTATAACTCATTAGCCCTACGTAGTGCTCTAAAACTAGTAACATACTTTATTTATAACTCATTAGCCCTACATAGTGCTCTAAAACTAGTAACATACTTTATTTATAACTCATTAGCCCTACGTAGTGCTCTAAAACTAGTAACATACTTTATTTATAATTCATTACCCCTACATAATGCTCTAAAACTAGTAACATACTTTATTTATAATTCATTAGCTCTACATAGTGCTCTAAAACTAGTAACATACTTTATTTATAATTCATTACCCCTACATAATGCTCTAAAACTAGTAACATACTTTATTTATAATTCATTAGCTCTACATAGTGCTCTAAAACTAGTAACATACTTTATTTATAACTCATTAGCCCTACGTAGTGCTCTAAAACTAGTAACATACTTTATTTATAATTCATTACCCCTACATAATGCTCTAAAACTAGTAACATACTTTATTTATAATTCATTAGCTCTACATAATGCTCTAAAACTAGTAACATACTTTATTTATAATTCATTAGCTCTACATAGTGCTCTAAAACTAGTAACATACTTTATTTATAATTCATTAGCCCTACATAGTGCTCTAAAACTAGTAACATACTTTATTTATAATTCATTAGCCCTACATAGTGCTCTAAAACTAGTAACATACTTTATTTATAATTCATTAGCCCTACATAGTGCTCTAAAACTAGTAACATACTTTATTTATAATTCATTAGCCCTACATAGTGCTCTAAAACTAGTAACATACTTTATTTATAATTCATTAGCCCTACATAGTGCTCTAAAACTAGTAACATACTTTATTTATAATTCATTAGCCCTACATAGTGCTCTAAAACTAGTAACATACTTTATTTATAATTCATTAGCCCTACATAGTGCTCTAAAACTAGTAACATACTTTATTTATAATTCATTAGCCCTACATAGTGCTCTAAAACTAGTAACATACTTTATTTATAATTCATTAGCCCTACATAGTGCTCTAAAACTAGTAACATACTTTATTTATAATTCATTAGCCCTACATAGTGCTCTAAAACTAGTAACATACTTTATTTATAACTCATTAGCCCTACATAGTGCTCTAAAACTAGTAACATACTTTATTTATAATTCATTAGCCCTACATAGTGCTCTAAAACTAGTAACATACTTTATTTATAATTCATTAGCCCTACGTAGTGCTCTAAAACTAGTAACATACTTTATTTATAATTCATTAGCCCTACGTAGTGCTCTAAAACTAGTAACATACTTTATTTATAACTCATTAGCCCTACGTAGTGCTCTAAAACTAGTAACATACTTTATTTATAATTCATTAGCCCTACGTAGTGCTCTAAAACTAGTAACATACTTTATTTATAATTCATTAGCCCTACGTAGTGCTCTAAAACTAGTAACATACTTTATTTATAATTCATTAGCCCTACGTAGTGCTCTAAAACTAGTAACATACTTTATTTATAATTCATTAGCCCTACGTAGTGCTCTAAAACTAGTAACATACTTTATTTATAATTCATTAGCCCTACGTAGTGCTCTAAAACTAGTAACATACTTTATTTATAATTCATTAGCCCTACGTAGTGCTCTAAAACTAGTAACATACTTTATTTATAATTCATTAGCCCTACCTAGTGCTCTAAAACTAGTAACATACTTTATTTATAATTCATTAGCCCTACGTAGTGCTCTAAAACTAGTAACATACTTTATTTATAATTCATTAGCCCTACATAGTGCTCTAAAACTAGTACCATACTTTATTTATAATTCATTAGCCCTACATAGTGCTCTAAAACTAGTAACATACTTTATTTATAATTCATTAGCCCTACATAGTGCTCTAAAACTAGTAACATACTTTATTTATAACTCATTAGCCCTACATAGTGCTCTAAAACTAGTAACATACTTTATTTATAACTCATTAGCCCTACATAGTGCTCTAAAACTAGTAACATACTTTATTTATAACTCATTAGCCCTACATAGTGCTCTAAAACTAGTAACATACTTTATTTATAATTCATTAGCCCTACATAGTGCTCTAAAACTAGTAACATACTTTATTTATAACTCATTAGCCCTACATAGTGCTCTAAAACTAGTAACATACTTTATTTAAAATTCATTAGCCCTACATAGTGCTCTAAAACTAGTAACATACTTTATTTATAACTCATTAGCCCTACATAGTGCTCTAAAACTAGTAACATACTTTATTTATAATTCATTAGCCCTACATAGTGCTCTTAAACTAGTAACATACTTTATTTATAATTCATTAGCCCTACATAGTGCTCTAAAACTAGTAACATACTTTATTTATAATTCATTAGCCCTACATAGTGCTCTAAAACTAGTAACATACTTTATTTATAATTCATTAGCCCTACATAGTGCTCTAAAACTAGTAACATACTTTATTTATAATTCATTAGCCCTACATAGTGCTCTAAAACTAGTAACATACTTTATTTATAATTCATTAGCCCTACATAGTGCTCTAAAACTAGTAACATACTTTATTTATAATTCATTAGCCCTACATAGTGCTCTAAAACTAGTAACATACTTTATTTATAATTCATTAGCTCTACATAATGCTCTAAAACTAGTAACATACTTTATTTATAATTCATTAGCTCTACATAATGCTCTAAAACTAGTAACATACTTTATTTATAATTCATTAGCCCTACATAGTGCTCTAAAACTAGTAACATACTTTATTTATAATTCATTAGCCCTACATAGTGCTCTAAAACTAGTAACATACTTTATTTATAATTCATTAGCCCTACATAGTGCTCTAAAACTAGTAACATACTTTATTTATAATTCATTAGCCCTACATAGTGCTCTAAAACTAGTAACATACTTTATTTATAATTCATTAGCTCTACATAGTGCTCTAAAACTAGTAACATACTTTATTTATAATTCATTAGCTCTACATAGTGCTCTAAAACTAGTAACATACTTTATTTATAATTCATTACCCCTACATAGTGCTCTAAAACTAGTAACATACTTAATTTATAATTCATTAGCCCTACATAGTGCTCTAAAACTAGTAACATACTTTATTTATAATTCATTAGCCCTACATAGTGCTCTAAAACTAGTAACATACTTTATTTATAATTCATTAGCCCTACATAGTGCTCTAAAACTAGTAACATACTTTATTTATAATTCATTAGCCCTACATAGTGCTCTAAAACTAGTAACATACTTTATTTATAATTCATTAGCCATACATAGTGCTCTAAAACTAGTAACATACTTTATTTATAATTCATTACCCCTACATAGTGCTCTAAAACTAGTAACATACTTTATTTATAATTCATTAGCTCTACATAGTGCTCTAAAACTAGTAACATACTTTATTTATAATTCATTAGCCCTACATAGTGCTCTAAAACTAGTAACATACTTTATTTATAATTCATTAGCTCTACATAGTGCTCTAAAACTAGTAACATACTTTATTTATAATTCATTACCCCTACATAGTGCTCTAAAACTAGTAACATACTTTATTTATAATTCATTAGCTCTACATAGTGCTCTAAAACTAGTAACATACTTTATTTATAATTCATTACCCCTACATAGTGCTCTAAAACTAGTAACATACTTTATTTATAATTCATTAGCCCTACATAGTGCTCTAAAACTAGTAACATACTTTATTTATAATTCATTAGCCCTACATAGTGCTCTAAAACTAGTAACATACTTTATTTATAATTCATTACCCCTACATAGTGCTCTAAAACTAGTAACATACTTTATTTATAATTCATTAGCTCTACATAGTGCTCTAAAACTAGTAACATACTTTATTTATAATTCATTACCCCTACATAGTGCTCTAAAACTAGTAACATACTTTATTTATAATTCATTAGCCCTACATAGTGCTCTAAAACTAGTAACATACTTTATTTATAATTCATTAGCCCTACATAGTGCTCTAAAACTAGTAACATACTTTATTTATAATTCATTAGCCCTACATAGTGCTCTAAAACTAGTAACATACTTTATTTATAATTCATTAGCCCTACATAGTGCTCTAAAACTAGTAACATACTTTATTTATAATTCATTAGCCCTACATAGTGCTCTAAAACTAGTAACATACTTTATTTATAATTCATTAGCCCTACATAGTGCTCTAAAACTAGTAACATACTTTATTTATAATTCATTAGCTCTACATAGTGCTCTAAAACTAGTAACATACTTTATTTATAATTCATTACCCCTACATAGTGCTCTAAAACTAGTAACATACTTTATTTATAATTCATTAGCCCTACATAGTGCTCTAAAACTAGTAACATACTTTATTTATAATTCATTAGCTCTACATAGTGCTCTAAAACTAGTAACATACTTTATTTATAATTCATTACCCCTACATAGTGCTCTAAAACTAGTAACATACTTTATTTATAATTCATTAGCCCTACATAGTGCTCTAAAACTAGTAACATACTTTATTTATAATTCATTAGCTCTACATAGTGCTCTAAAACTAGTAACATACTTTATTTATAATTCATTAGCTCTACATAATGCTCTAAAACTAGTAACATACTTTATTTATAATTCATTAGCCCTACATAGTGCTCTAAAACTAGTAACATACTTTATTTATAATTCATTAGCCCTACATAGTGCTCTAAAACTAGTAACATACTTTATTTATAATTCATTAGCCCTACATAGTGCTCTAAAACTAGTAACATACTTTATTTATAATTCATTAGCCCTACATAGTGCTCTAAAACTAGTAACATACTTTATTTATAATTCATTAGCTCTACATAATGCTCTAAAACTAGTAACATACTTTATTTATAATTCATTAGCCCTACATAGTGCTCTAAAACTAGTAACATACTTTATTTATAATTCATTAGCCCTACATAGTGCTCTAAAACTAGTAACATACTTTATTTATAATTCATTAGCTCTACATAATGCTCTAAAACTAGTAACATACTTTATTTATAATTCATTAGCCCTACATAGTGCTCTAAAACTAGTAACATACTTTATTTATAATTCATTAGCCCTACATAGTGCTCTAAAACTAGTAACATACTTTATTTATAATTCATTAGCCCTACATAATGCTCTAAAACTAGTAACATACTTTATTTATAATTCATTAGCCCTACATAGTGCTCTAAAACTAGTAACATACTTTATTTATAATTCATTAGCCCTACATAGTGCTCTAAAACTAGTAACATACTTTATTTATAATTCATTAGCTCTACATAATGCTCTAAAACTAGTAACATACTTTATTTATAATTCATTACCCCTACATAGTGCTCTAAAACTAGTAACATACTTTATTTATAATTCATTAGCCCTACATAGTGCTCTAAAACTAGTAACATACTTTATTTATAATTCATTAGCCCTACATAGTGCTCTAAAACTAGTAACATACTATATTTATAATTCATTAGCCCTACATAGTGCTCTAAAACTAGTAACATACTTTATTTATAATTCATTAGCTCTACATAATGCTCTAAAACTAGTAACATACTTTATTTATAATTCATTACCCCTACATAGTGCTCTAAAACTAGTAACATACTTTATTTATAATTCATTAGCCCTACATAGTGCTCTAAAACTAGTAACATACTTTATTTATAATTCATTAGCTCTACATAGTGCTCTAAAACTAGTAACATACTTTATTTATAATTCATTAGCCCTACATAGTGCTCTAAAACTAGTAACATACTTTATTTATAATTCATTAGCCCTACATAATGCTCTAAAACTAGTAACATACTTTATTTATAATTCATTAGCCCTACATAGTGCTCTAAAACTAGTAACATACTTTATTTATAATTCATTAGCTCTACATAGTGCTCTAAAACTAGTAACATACTTTATTTATAATTCATTAGCCCTACATAGTGCTCTAAAACTAGTAACATACTTTATTTATAATTCATTAGCCCTACATAGTGCTCTAAAACTAGTAACATACTTTATTTATAATTCATTAGCCCTACATAGTGCTCTAAAACTAGTAACATACTTTATTTATAATTCATTAGCCCTACATAGTGCTCTAAAACTAGTAACATACTTTATTTATAATTCATTACCCCTACATAGTGCTCTAAAACTAGTAACATACTTTATTTATAATTCATTAGCCCTACATAGTGCTCTAAAACTAGTAACATACTTTATTTATAATTCATTAGCCCTACATAGTGCTCTAAAACTAGTAACATACTTTATTTATAATTCATTAGCTCTACATAGTGCTCTAAAACTAGTAACATACTTTATTTATAATTCATTAGCCCTACATAGTGCTCTAAAACTAGTAACATACTTTATTTATAATTCATTAGCCCTACATAGTGCTCTAAAACTAGTAACATACTTTATTTATAATTCATTAGCTCTACATAGTGCTCTAAAACTAGTAACATACTTTATTTATAATTCATTAGCCCTACATAGTGCTCTAAAACTAGTAACATACTTTATTTATAATTCATTAGCCCTACATAGTGCTCTAAAACTAGTAACATACTTTATTTATAATTCATTAGCCCTACATAGTGCTCTAAAACTAGTAACATACTTTATTTATAATTCATTAGCCCTACATAGTGCTCTAAAACTAGTAACATACTTTATTTATAATTCATTAGCCCTACATAGTGCTCTAAAACTAGTAACATACTTTATTTATAATTCATTAGCCCTACATAGTGCTCTAAAACTAGTAACATACTTTATTTATAATTCATTACCCCTACATAGTGCTCTAAAACTAGTAACATACTTTATTTATAATTCATTAGCCCTACATAGTGCTCTAAAACTAGTAACATACTTTATTTATAATTCATTAGCTCTACATAGTGCTCTAAAACTAGTAACATACTTTATTTATAATTCATTACCCCTACATAGTGCTCTAAAACTAGTAACATACTTTATTTATAATTCATTAGCCCTACATAGTGCTCTAAAACTAGTAACATACTTTATTTATAATTCATTACCCCTACATAGTGCTCTAAAACTAGTAACATACTTTATTTATAATTCATTAGCCCTACATAGTGCTCTAAAACTAGTAACATACTTTATTTATAATTCATTAGCCCTACATAGTGCTCTAAAACTAGTAACATACTTTATTTATAATTGATTAGCCCTACATAGTGCTCTAAAACATCGTACAGATTCAAGTCCTGGTACTTTGTACGTTTAAAAACACTTTTTTTACGTTTTTTCTATTTAATTTATAAAATTTCACTCTATATTTATGAATGTCCTTTTTATAACGTTAGTACGTTTTTTAATGGGTATTTTTCAGTCCATTCCTGAGCTCTCGGCAACTCGTGAGTCACGAACCCTCCATAACCGGAAACGATCAGGGACAACGATGGAATTTAAAGCAGCAGTTATTGAATCTCGAGATACGTACAGTCTATGACTCCAGTACTGTGACTGATTAGGCTTGCCATGTACAGTACTCCCTTCTCTCTGACATTTTGAAATGCGTGAAAGGGTAAGGTTAAAAACCAGTCGTCAAAACATATATGTAATCGGTGTACCCGTTATTTAATTTGAAAAGTATCAAGATTTGCATACGATCTTATGAACCACCTTCAAAGAATGTACGGATCCCTGAATAATCCAGGAGTTCAGTAACTTCAAGGATTTAAATTCCTTGAGTCCTGGCTCTAATTCACTAAATTCAGTTTAAAAATAAGATTTATTTTAAAATTATTACTATACATTAATTGATACTTTTATTTATTTTCATCTTATTTGACTACTTTAATATTAAAATTATATTCTGTACTGAAAATTATTTACTAAACTCTTTCATCCATCTTGCATATCATAGTTCTCTTATTTACGACTTACCTGTTATAAAATGTGAAATTAAAACAGCCTTGGGTAAAAATTAAAATTTAGATGTGATTTTTTCTAAACACATCTAAAATATAACTGAAAAGAGCCGAATTAATTGATTTAAAACAAAGTATCCTCTTAGATAATCTTAGACCACGAGACAACATATCTAAAAGGTCTAGGATTTCACTAAATTTACAAATAAAAATAATTATTTCAATTCTTTATTTATTCTGTTTGCATAGTAGAAGAAAAGTGTAATGCATTATATAACAGTTTTTATAAATATTCATTATTTATTTTATTCATGCATCACATTTATGGTATGTAAATTGATTTTTGTCAGCTTTTGTTTTAGTTAACCTTCATTAGCATTATTGCAATAGGTTGTTAGATGAGTGGCAGTTACAGTTGGCAACCAAAGGATATAAAGAATGTGAAAAGATATTGCTGCCAACTGAAAGTAAAACTGTTTGATATATAACCACGTACTTAATAGGTATACTAAACAATATAAAAAAACATTTTAGCCCTAGCATAGTTGGTATTCGGTTTCATCGCTAAAACTTATCAGCTGTTTCCCTTGTTTATTTGTCAGAGGAGTAGAGGACTGTTAACACACAGACACGAAATTCCTTTAAAAATTGACGACAAGCACGGCACTAGCGCTCTTAGCGGCGGGGCCACAGTAGTGCGTGTTTATGCACTATTTACGTTCACAGCTGTTAATAGTGAATATCAAATAACTTGTGTCTATAATCTATTATGGACATTTTTCTATAGTTACTATTCCACTTCTTTGCGACCAAAAGGAATAAAACGGTAATGTGGTGTAGTTGTTATTGCTACCGGTTGTCTACTTGGAGCGCTAGCGTCGTGTTTACTCCACAGCGGAGCAATGGAAGTGTCGTGACTGTGTGAATTAAATTGTATCAAATATGAAAGCTTTCAAATAACAATTAATCATTAGCTTTTATCAACGAATTCTATCTCTCAATCACAGAGCAAGGTTATATAGTTACGATTGTTCTTATAAACAATTATAAAGTAATGGCAATATTAATTAAAGAAACACAGAGTTTTATTGTATTATTGACAGATAAAAAGTGGTTTCAAAAACATATGATTATCACAAATTATATCCAAAGCAAGGAAATATCACACAACACAAATGTATAACAAAATAAGTACAAGGATTCACAAAGTACACCTAACTAACCTAAAAGTGACAAACGTAATTAAATATCGAAGCAGAGTTAGGAACAAGATTTTATGGAATTGGCAAATCAAATTTACAAAGATATTTTTATCTGATTTGTATGATATAATTTTTTTTAATATAGTTTATAACTAGGCGTATTGACTAAAATTGTATTTGAAGTTTATCCCCAAGGCCAGTTTACAAAATACTTAAAAATGCTGTTACGATTTCAAGTTTATTATATGGTATATTGCTTTTCTACTGATAATATCTCTCATATCCTTTATTTTACAATTACGTTTTTATGTTAACTTGTTTTATAAATTGCTGATGTAAAATTATTTTACAATTATTATGAAATCTATACTCTATACAATTTTGCGTAGTATGAATCGATTAATCACGTTTCGGTTCCTTCACTCCTTCCTTATTCAGGCGAGCCGGAAACATGGAACAACGACACACTGATATATGCTGTAGCAGGTGGAACGGCCAGAAAAACCTGAAGTATGCACCGTGAAATGGCAAGTCAAGGTTACAATTAATTATTACCAACAAACCACTCAAAACCAAAAACACGAATCGGGAACATAAAAACTTAACAAACACAGCTTCCTCACTGTCACCGAGAAGGTCGTTGGGAACTTGAGTTCTTCTATCTTATATATGAATGTTCAGCTTTGGAAAAAAATATCTATATACAAAGTGTCCTGTGAGTGTTCAGCCAAACTTCTGGATGTCTTTCCTTGGGTTAAGATAAACAACAAATGTCATGTGTACAAATCGCCTATCTCCCACAGATACCCGTTTGCAACTCTGTATGTACTTTTTACAGAAAGTTAATATCACTGAAGTTATTTGAAATTAAATCACGAAAATTGGTATAATTGTTTATGTTTATAGTATTCATATACCATTTAAATTTAAATTTTGAAAAAATAAGCCTTTTGATATTGGCGGCCGATTTAAAATGTTTAAAGCTATATATCTTAAATAACCCTAAATTTGAGTAAACCCCTGTTAGTGACAAAAAAAGCTGAATATTTTATTTCGATTATTAATGGTATAAATATATTGGAGATCGAAATTATTAACTGAAAAATTAAAATTTTTGTTTAGTAGCAACGGAATTCTTCGGCCAGGAGATCTTTTATATTTGAGATTACATATACAGGGACATATGATAACTGTGCGAGATAGACGATTTGTACACATGACATCTTTTGTTTGCTTTAACCCAAGGAAAGAACTCCAGAAGTTGGCAAATAACGTAATCGACAAGTAAAAGGGGCGTTCGTTCCACAAAAAAAAAAAAAAAAAAAAAAAAAAAAAAAAAAAAAAAAACGCCAAAAACATGGGTTCCTGATTCAACGATTCAGTCCGTAATAATGATCATATCGCAATATTTGAAGTGTTATTTGATAAATGACGAACTGTTTTAGAGGACCGTAAATTGATTTGACTAAACAATTTAGTAGTGTTATAGTTTTTCTACATATAAATGTATGGAAATTTACACGTCATTCTTGACGATTAAATGATAAAACTCCTTATATAAATGTATGGTCCACTAGATTGGATCTTTAATTATGATACGGTGTTCACTGTAACTCGTTATATAAATGTATGGTCCACTAGATTAGATCTTTAATTATTATACGGTTTTCACTGTAACTCGTTATATAAATGTATGCTCCACTAGATTGGATCTTTAATTATGATACGGTGTTCACTGTAACTCGTTATATAAATGTATGGTCCACTAGATTGGATCTTTAATTATGATACGGTGTTCACTGTAACTCGTTATATAAATGTATGGTCCACTAGATTGGATCTTTAATTATGATACGGTGTTCACTGTAACTCGTTATATAAATGTATGGTCCACTAGATTGGATCTTTAATTATGATACAGTGTTCACTGTAACTCGTTATATAAATGTATGGTCCACTAGATTGGATCTTTAATTATGATACGGTGTTCACTGTAACTCGTTATATAAATGTATGGTCCACTAGATTGGATCTTTAATTATGATACGGTGTTCACTGTAACTCGTTATATAAATGTATGGTCCACTAGATTGGATCTTTAATTATGATACAGTGTTCACTGTAACTCGTTATATAAATGTATGGTCCACTAGATTGGATCTTTAATTATGATACGGTGTTCACTGTAACTCGTTATATAAATGTATGGTCCACTAGATTGGATCTTTAATTATGATACGGTGTTCACTGTAACTCGTTATATAAATGTATGCTCTACTAGATTGGATCTTTAATTATGATACGGTGTTCACTGTAACACGTTATATAAATGTATGGTCCACTAGATTGGATCTTTAATTATGATACGGTGTTCACTGTAACACGTTATATAAATGTATGGTCCACTAGATTGGATCTTTAATTATGATACGGTGTTCACTATAACACGTTATATAAATGTATGGTCCACTAGATTGGATCTTTAAATATGATACGGTGTTCACTGTAACTCGTTATATAAATGTATGGTCCACTAGATTGGATCTTTAATTATGATACGGTGTTCACTGTAACTCGTTATATAAATGTATGGTCCACTAGATTGGATCTTTAATTATGATACGGTGTTCACTGTAACTAGTTATAGTAATAAACACGGTCCGTACATTTGAAATAGAAAATCATGTTTTTGTCCACTGACGGTAAAATTGCATTGCTACTGTAGGGCTGTTAACTTCCCAGCGGTGAAACAGCCACCTTAACCCTAAATTACCTAACCCAACCTAACCATAATACATTCCAAAGCCATTCCGGCGGACCTGTAGGGTCAGGCGCGCAATATCAGTGTACCGACGGTAACGGGCGGGTACTTGTTTATTTTTTGTTTTATTTTATTTATTAATAAGACGCCGATCGTCAAGATATGGGCGAATATGGATTTCGAATGAGTGTGATGAGTGTAGATGAGCGAATGTAGTCATTGTTACAAACTAAGGCCGACTATTCCTTAGAAAGTGTCATTAATTAATAGCCCAAAGACAAATGAACAGCCGGTGATTATCAGCTGATTCTTCTCAAAATGTATTGACTCTGATTGGGATCGAACTGAGAACCTTTAGCACATGAAGCTGGTATTGAACCAACTACGCTACCGACCAATTTTACTTGTAGGGTCAGGCGCGCAATATCGTCAGGGTCAGCAATACAATTATAGGGTCAGCGACGGTAACGCTGGTTTAGCTGTTTAGTTGTATGCAGATAAGTTCCCACCCAGGATACACTCAGGACATAATGTCTCTATCTCAGTTCACAATAGACCAGGTGAAAGCGTGCTGTGAGCAATGCGCATGAACGTTGCATCTCGGCCTGGAACAGTTCGTTTGGTATGTGTCAAGGATGTTGCATAAACTAGAAAACTGCAGTTACAGAACCATTGCAACTACTAGAACACTAAGAAAATAATAGGAGATTTTTGTACGAAAATATACTTTCTTGCAAAAAACAGGTATACGGGTTTTTCCGTTGGGACGTTGATAAATGCTTTTCATGAATAAATCATTATTTATCAGCGAAGGAATATTTATATAGGAACAATCATATGTGGCCGGTGACAGCATTGCACTCAACTATAGTACTTGTAGGTCGTGGTGGGCGCTCAGCAAAACACGCAAAAATCGTAGCAATAAACTTGATATAAATTTGTTTATCATCAGAAATTGGTCGGTAGCGTAGTTGGTTAAAGTTCAACTTCATAAACTAAAAGGCTCTAAGTTCGAACCCAATCAGAGTATAGCAAATTTTAAAAAGGATCAGCCGATAACCGATAATAATTTTAATAATTGTCCTGTTTATTAATGAAACTTTCTAAGGAACAGTCGGCCTTAGCTTGTAACAGTGACTACATTCGCTCATCCACACTCATCACACTCGTTTGAAATTCTAATTCGTCCATATCTTAAGGATCGGTGTTTTAAGAATAAATAAATAAAATTAAAGAATGAAGTTGTAGACATTTTGAACTAAACAGTTTAGCCTCTCTAAAAACAATTAATTAGTATTGTTTGGTAACAAATATACAGTTAAATCGAAACAATATAGTATTGAATAATATTGAACAGTATCATAATCTTATAATTTAAACTGTTTTGTATTTAACTAAAAAAATTATTTTATGGTAAATACAGTATATATATTTTTAAATGTATTAAATTTTCACTCACTACAAATCCAAATGGATTGTTTGCATAACTAGCGTAAATGATTAAATAAAAACCCTTCTCCGTCAGTAGTTCTCAGTTGTTTATCCTTAAGACGCCGATCGTCAAGATATAGGTGAACATTGATTTTGAATGAGTGTTTTGAGTGTAGATGTGTGACTGTAATCTTTGTTACAAACTAATGCCAACTATTCCTTAGAAAGTATCAGTAATAAATTAATTACTCGATGACTAATGAACAGCCGGAGGTTATCAGCTGATCCTTCTGACAAATTTGTTTATGATTCTGATTGGGTTTGAGCTGACAACCTTTAGCACCAACTACGCTACCCAACTGACAAACGGATAACTGTAATAAATGTGTGTGAGGGGGGATTCTCTTTTATGAGAAGTATAATTTAGTCCCCATATGTAGCAAAATATTAACCACACCACAACCGCATGTCATATTACAATAAAAAGCTAATTATTACAGTATTATTTGATTATTGAGTTATATTATTAATTACTCACATTATTATTATTATTCTGGTAATAATTAATTGAAAATGATCTATTTTTAATGTAGAATTATACATTTTATTGGTTAGATAATTGACATATTCACGTAAACTTGTATAAATGTGTATGAGGGATTCTATCCTACGAATAGAATTTGTTGTAAAAACAGAATTTTTCCACTAAAATCATGACGACTAGGCTTTACCAGCTTCCTAATTTCCTGCTAACAAGAACCAAGAGGTGGTTGTTATTGTATATATTTTTGTACGAATCATCCAAACGTAGTCTCTACACGTGGAAAACAACAATCTTTCCTCCAACCCTATTTAATGAACCCTTCCAAGAATACGACACTGGCGCAAATAACAGTAGACGTAAATGTACGCGTAACGTAAACCTGAGTATTTAATTTCTGTTAAATTCAAAATCACTTAAGAAGCAGTTATAACTTGAATTATTTGAAATGTATATAAACAAAATACTTTTATTTAAATGTATGTGACTTTGATCATGAGACTTAAGTTAAAATAGTTAAAAATAAGTTTATTATTTACATATACAAAAATATAATGTAAAATTAACAATCGACAAAAAGAAATGCTATACAGTGCCGATTATTACTGGGCAAGAGTTGCGCATATCTTTCATTTGGACTTCTCTCCATATTTATTCCCAAGACGCCGATAGTCAAGATATGGCCGAATATGGATTTAAAATGAGTGTGATGAATTGTTACAAACTAAGGCCGATTGTTCCTTAGAAAGTGTTATTAATTAATAGCCCAATGACAAAAGACCAACTGGTGGATATCGGCTGTTCCGCTTCAAAACTTGTTATGACTCTGATTGGGATCGAACTGAGAACCTTTAGCTTTAACCTAATAATAGATTTATAACAACTCTTGCTTTTAATAAGAACAATTACTCAACGACTGTTTACATTACAGGACCACCTCCATTCTTACAAAACTGGTCAATTCGAGAAGAAGTATACTTATAAATGATAACAAAACACCCGTTTTGTGAAATCTCAATTATGGATAACCACACCACACTATGCCAGCCTGGGATACCAGTTGCCAAATCCATACAAATTGCTGGATCTAATAGTGAGAGGACGTTTGCCTGGACTACACCATAGATTTACACCAAAGGTCCCTCCTGTTATATAGACTCTCATGGTACTCAGATGAGTGACTTCTAAACCCGAAGTCAAACATACAAATATAATGTTTTATTAACTTTTGAAAGATTTAGACTACAATTCTTCAATTCAATTACGTTTTTAGGTTTAATAGCAGATGAAAATCTAAAATGTCCGCAACAATTTAAATTACGTTTGCAAGAGGGTTAGTTCTGGTATTTTCAATTAGAAAACTGTTGAAGAAAACACAATAAAACTCTTCTTCTTGCGGTTCACTTAACCAGGTTTATTGTCTCGTTACTTACGGAGTGGAAATTGGGGGAGAGAAAAGCATAAAACGAAGATACTATTAAAACTACAAAAAACGGGAATTATAAGCTTGCCCTTTTCTTGTAAACAGATAATTAAGACATCCAATATTCTTGCCTTCCCCTCGTTAAATATTTTTAAGTGTTTAACTTTTGCAATAAGAAATATACATATAGTATACAATATATCAAAACATGACAACAATACTAGACATTTACACAACTCTTACACAATCACTCGAAATATATCGTTATACAGTTTTTAACGCCCTTCCAGGCCTTATTAAATAAATTCTTTATTTTTCGTAAAAGTAAAAGCGTATCTTTTAAAGTAAGTGTTTTTTACGGCTTTGGGGACTTCTTGTACAATGAAAGCTATTAATTATTTATAATTGTATCGTTAATATATGCTAATTTAATTTATGTATGGGACTCATTTCATGCACTGTACTCTGTCTAAAGAGAGTGAAGTTTGATTTGCTATAAGGTTATAGATCTATATTAGCAGATTAATTTTTTTTATATAAATAGAGATAATATAATAATATAACATTACCAGGGTGTGCCAAAATATTGGTACAAATCCAATGACATAACGTTTTTTAAAATTGGATGAAAAATAACAAAGAAAAGATAATTTATGGGACAGTATGTACAATACAATATGCCAATACAATGTGTAACACACATGTAACAGCTGATAATAATAAAGTAATTTCTGATAGTCTTAGATCAGCTGATTAGTACAACAATAAAGTTTATGTAAACATCTGATTTAAGACTATCACAAATTACTTTATTATTATCAGCTGTTACATGTGTATTACACATTGTATTGGCATATTGCATTGTACATACTGTCACATAAATTATTTTTTATTTGTTATTTTTATCCGATTTTTAAAAACGTTATATCATTCCATTTGTAATTGAATTTCCTAATAAAATATTATTGTGTTAAATTTATACTATAATTATTGGTTTATGAATTATTTACGGTTTAAATGGCCGTAATTTTGAAAATGTTGATACTGGAAAACCTATAATTTTTCTAAAAATGAATGTTTATGTTATAAAGAACCATACAAAATTCAAACGTAATAAACCTCTTTGTTTTTGAGATATAAATTTAAAAATAACAAAATGGTGTCTGCAAGTATAACCGATGTGTTTTGAATACTTTAAATATGATATTTGTAATCCTAAATGAACCTGTAACAGTAACCAAGAGAGTTTATCAGTGGGTTCAGAGACACCCTGTATATCAGTTAGGAAGGACTGTAAACGTGCTGAGCATGAACGTTATCTAGTTCAGAGACACCCTGTATATCAGTTAGGAAGTACTGTAAACGTGCTGAGCATGAACGTTATCTAGTTCAGAGACACCCTGTATATCAGTTAGGAAGTACTGTAAACGTGCTGAGCATGAACGTTATCTAGTTCAGAGACACCCTGTATATCAGTTAGGAAGTACTGTAAACGTGCTGAGCATGAACGTTATCTAGTTCAGAGACACCCTGTATATCAGTTAGGATTGTTAGGAAGTACTGTAAACGTGCTGAGCATGAACGTTATCTAGTTCAGAGACACCCTGTATATCAGTTAGGATTGTTAGGAAGTACTGTAAACGTGCTGAGCATGAACGTTATCTAGTTCAGAAACTTAAATCTAATCACTTGTTGTAATTATTACTTAAAGACATTTACATAGTTAAAAGTTACACAAAATCTAACGACGTGAGCATTAAGTTTAAAGGTTCTACGTCGTCTATTGTAAACCATGTACAACCGGAGGAGCCATTGTAGTCAAGAGTTGTGACGTAACCCGGGTTACGGTCACAGTTCCATATATCAATTAACCGGACGAAAGTCGTGGGATAAGGTGTGAGAGACAATCGGTTACATATGGACGAAATAATATATTATACAAACCGACATCCCTTGCTTCGCTACGGCGAGGGCGTCTACGCTTGGTTGCCCTTTTATCCCTGTTTCTCTCTAAACCATCACATCTATAAAAGCTCTGCCTGCTGTCAATCTCCTAGTCGTGTCAGTAGTAGAAACCACGAGAGCGTCTTCTTCCCCTAGTGGCCAAGTGCTGAAAGCACTAAATAATTTGAAACCAAAACCTTCAGCCTTTTTCAGTTGGTATGGACTCTGGGACCTAATCTTTGCTAGTACATACTTACAGTGCGTCTACACATATAGTTTGTTGATTCGATCTTGTGGATTTCCTTAGTTAGGTACCGACTGCAGTTTTGCAGCAGTCATAAACCTACGACAGCTTTAGTTATCAACTTGTTTGATGAAGCTGATAAGCGTAAGGTGAAATCAAATTCAGCGTAACATTATTGATAAATTACATGAACTAATCGGACGAGGCATGTACTTTCGGATAGTGTGTCGAAAACCTGAGTATGTACATACCTCGGTCAAATTCCTTTAGCTGCCCACCAAACCCAAACTTTTTTCTATTACCGAATATTCATAAAGGAGATATGAAAGATTCTCAAGACGTATTAAACACTCATTATACAATATGTCCTAGGCGCTAGAATAACAAAATGTTCTTGTAAATATATAAGTAGTTTAGGTAGTTATTGGCATAGAAAAAAAGTTTGAGTTTGGTGGGCAGCTAAAGGAATTTGACTCATACATCTGTCAACGACAAGGGAATGAAATATTCTCGTATATTTGAAATGATACATCTTGGTACGAATTGGAAGGCAAAAATGATTTCATGATAGTAGGACGATCTGTGTAGGTGTTCCTGAGTTCAACGTATGCCCAGAAAGAGCCCAATACAATTCGATAATAACCCAATAACCAACTAAGGGGCCTACAACTTTAAGTGGAATTGGAACCACGTAGTGTTGGACTGATTTCCAGCTAATTGACAAACCTTATAGGCCTACTCAGTTACCCCTTACACAACATCCTGACACTGACTACCACCCAACATGATCACCCCAGACTTCTCTAGTAGTGTACAACGCCGATAGCAACTATTGAGCGGTCGTCGTTTAGGTATTAAAAGGACCGAGCATAGAACTTATCTATTGCCTACAATCTCCACAACACTTTGTCCTCAAGTAGCTGGGTTACAGCAGTGTGCCACCAGTGAGTGTCGACCGGATACGGACATGCCAGGTAGCATACGATATTCACCTTATACTTTTAAAAACACTTAAGAACATCCTATCACCAGAATTGTAAATTTAAATGTTATTGTTTGTTAATATTTTACCATTGTTGTACACTAACATCATGAATAACAATAAGCTTTTTCTTGTTAGCACCATCAAATAATGATAATAATGAAGTGGAAAACACCCGCTCACCACCCGGTCAGTTCATTAAAGAATAGCATTAGAAAAAATATAAAATATTCAGATAATAACGGAGGTGAATCCACTGTTGGTAACAACAGGTGTCTCCTTGTTATAAGAATATTAACAATGCCATGACCAATCAACATTATTAACAATGCCATGACCAATCAACATTACTCATGATGAATTACATAATCAACTTTGACTTGTCAATACTTGTTCTTTTATGTTGGATGGCAGTAACAAATTCTTGACTCTTGAAAACGTTTGCTAATAAGATTTTTTGGCTGGTCTACTATTTTAGCCCAAACACTTTGTGTAATTTTTACATAGATTTTATGGTTAAATCTTTCATTATATAAACACATTTTATAACGCCAGATGTTCCATTAACGAGGAATGATCGAAGTAATTGTGTAGCCAGGATTTTATTTTGGATATGCCGAACCACTGGAATGGTTTGTAAGGATGTAACAGATACTAGCTAAATTCAAATTCATTAGGATAAAAAAAATAATAAATTACAAAATAATGTTAAAAACCTGAGCATTATTATTGTTTGGAACAGAAAACTGATTATAATTTAATTAATTATAAAGTTAAAGTTAATATTGCTATGATGGTATCAAAAACTACAAGACCCATATTTAAAAACGTAATTAGACCAGATTTTTGGGGGTTGCTGGAGCACCTTCAGCATGCCCCTGGCTACGCCCTTGGATCGAAGAAAGGAAGTTAAATAAATCTTTCTTTGTGAAGAGACATGTCCTTGTACTGTGTAATGTTGGTCATTTACAGCCACTTAATTATGAGCACATTTTTACTTAATTCCAAGAAGAGTAAATGATAAAATCTTCTTGGTAGAACACAGGTCAAACAATACTTTCAAGGTCACTTACTATAGTCCATTTATTGAATCTCTCGACTTGACTTCAGAGCACTCCCACAGCAAGTGCTGCAACTACGAGGAGATTCAAAATATTATGACCAATGACGTGACGATACTAGCCAGACATAACGATACAGACCGGGCCATGGTTCTTGGTAGGACGTGTAGGAGAGGTGGTGCAAGCGAGATAGTGAATATACCCCACCATACTTCTCTTACATCTATTGTGTACAATGTGTTCAAAATCTAGCTTTAGATATGATTTAGTTGACTACTTATATAGTTTGCTGGATGGTGCTTGTGTGGATATGTAAAAGTGGTTTACATAGTTATAAAGATGAAATAATGGAATAAATATTTAGATAGTAATAACAATAATAATTAAAATAATAGTGCTTCTTCTATAATATTGTCATTTTACAATAACTTATTTGATTACGCGCTATGAGGAAAATATAAATAATCATTAAATAATGATTATTAAATAATGTCTTTTTAGAAGAAAACGAAAACAGCTGATTTTGGTCTTCTCCGAGAATAAGGTGATTAGAAAATACGGTAGGTATTTTATCACGACGAGGCTGTGCAGTAGACTGTGACGTCACATGGGCGAAATCAGCTGGTTTGATTATTCTATTAAACACTAGTAACTAAATATACCAATTACGTGAAAATATTTTCTAGGTACTGTGTCCGAGATGTCTATTTTTTTACATAAATGTACAACTGTAGTTGGAGAGGGAAATCCATTGATGCGCATGCTCGAACCGCATGCCCAGAACTATGGACTGGTCAATAGCAACAAATCAACGCATTGCATGGCTGTCACAGTTCATTATATATCTGCAACTTGCCGATAACTATGGACTGGTCAATAGCAACATATCAACGCCTTGCATGTCTGTCACAGTTCATTATATATCTGCAACTTGCCGATAACTATGGACTGGTCAATAGCAACATATCAACGCCTTGCATGGCTGTCACAGTTCATTATATATCTGCAACTTGCCGATAACTATGGACTGGTCGATAGTAACATATCAACGCCTTGCATGGCTGTCACAGTTCATTATATATCTGCAACTTGCTGATAACTATGGACTGGTCAATAGCAACATCTCAACGCCTTGCATGGCTGTCACAGTTCATTACATATCTGCAACTTGCCGATAACTATGGACTGGTCAATAGCAACATATCAACGCCTTGCATGGCTGTCACAGTTCATTATATATTTGCAACTTGCCGATAACTATGGACTGGTCAATAGCAACATATCAACGCCTTGCATGGCTGTCACAGTTCATTATATATTTGCAACTTGCCGATAACTATGGACTGGTCAATATCAACATATCAACGCCTTGCATGGCTGTCACAGTTCATTATATATCTGCAACTTGCCGATAACTATAGACTGGTCAATAGCAACATATCAACGCCTTGCATGGCTGTCACAGTTCATTATATATCTGCAACTTGCCAATAACTATAGACTGGTCAATAGCAACATATCAACGCCTTGCATGGCTGTCACAGTTCATTATATATCTGCAACTTGCCGATAACTATGGACTGGTCAATAGTAACATATCAACGCCTTGCATGGCTGTCACAGTTCATTATATATCTGCAACTTGCCGATAACTATAGACTGGTCAATAGCAACATATCAGCGCCTTGCATGGCTGTCACAGTTCATTATATATCTGCAACTTGCCGATAACTATGGACTGGTCAATAGCAACATATCAACGCTTTGCATGGCTGTCACAGTTCATTATATATCTGCAACTTGCCGATAACTATGGACTGGTCAATAGCAACATATCAACGCTGTATATAGTAATAATATCAATTTTTAATGTAATGTCAAAAATATCAAGTTATCAGCTGTTTGTACATTTCAATATGTTTTTTCTCTGTATTGTTAGGATAATTTCAATTCATTACAGTCCATTATTTTGTTCAAACAACATCGTGCATTATTTTCAGTGTTTTAGTTTTATTCATTTACATTTGGTCCTTAGAGCAAAGGATATTATTTTGTTTCAGTCAAAAAGGCAATCATTTTTTGTTTTGTTTTGTTTTTATTCATAAAAACAATACTTCATAGTTATTTATTTCAGCACATTTCCAAACATAAACAATGGAAGATTTGAAAATTCTAATAGCAAAAAGAGGCAGACTAAAAGCTTCCATTACACAGATGGTTAATTTTGTAAGTAATTTTGATGTAGAAAATGGAGCAATTTCAGACATTAAGGTAAGAGACTCAAAACTCGAACAACTCTACTTGGAATTTTGTGAAGTACAATCCAGCATTGATACCATAGCTTCAGATGATACAGATACAAATTTTATTGAGTTTGAAGATAATTACTATTCACTAAAATCTGAATTCGACACCATTTTAAACAATTCAAATAAATTGAATTCAACCCCATCAAACCAATCAGTCAAAGAATTTAGCTTCAGTAAGAAAAATGACACAGTAGTACTGCCCAAAATTAATTTACCAACCTTTGAGGGTAAAATTGAAAATTGGACATCTTTTTTTGATCTTTTCAACTCAACTATCGACAAAAACAATGATTTGGCAGAAATTCAGAAATTTTACTATCTGAAATCTAGTTTAAAGGGAGAACCACTCAGTCTCATCTCATCCTTGCCCTTGACACAACCTAACTACAATGTAGCTTTAGATATTTTAAAAGAAAGATACTCAAACAAAAAACTTATAGTCAATGCTCATTTAAATGCATTATTTTCATTACCAAATGCTTCATCACTAGCAAACATTAAACAGTTACTAGATACAGCAAATGTGAACATTCGAGCTCTAAATAGCCTTGGTTACAAAACTGAAGAGTGGGATATTTTGTTAGTTTACATGTTAGCTTCCAAACTTGATCAAGACTTGAGAACTAAATGGGAGTTAAGTAGCACGTCAGTTGAACCCCCTTCTTTCTCAGAGTTTGAAACATTTTTAAAACAATACATACATGCACTAGATGCTAGCAGTGTCAATAAAGTAAAATCTAGTTTTAACTTCAAGACTAATCAAAGCAATTCAGCAATGAAACCAGGTCTAGGTCTACACACAACTGAAGTAAATCGGGTTAAGTGTGTCTCATGTCCTACGTGTCAAAACTCTCATGAGTTATTCAGTTGCAATGAGTTTTTGAAACTCAACACAAATGACAGAATCCAAAAGGTGAAACAACTTCACAGATGTTTCAATTGTCTGTCAGCTGGTCATGTTATTTCAGCTTGCAAAGGTTCAAAATGTAAAATTTGCTCAAAGCCCCATAATACCTTATTGCATTTACAGAAGTCAAATTCAACACATTCAGTAACTAACTTAGATTCACCATTTTCACAACCGTTGAAAAGTGACAAACAAGACTCAACGATTTCAGTAGCACAACAATCTACTGACAGTGTAGCAGCAAACCCAAAAATATTATCAACAGGTGTTCATAATGTAAAAAGAGTATTACTTTCAACAGCAATCGTTGAAATTCAAGACTTTCAAGGCGACTTTCAGAAATGTCGTGCTTTGATTGATCCTGGTAGTGAGGTAAGTTTCATTTCAGAGCATTGTGCTCAAAAACTCAACTTGAAAATACAATCATGTAATGTTCAAGTACAAGGTGTTGGTCATACTCATGTTGGTAACACACGTGGCCTTACAACTTGTTTGTTGCGCACAAAACAAGAAGCAATCAGAGTCAACACTTTCATATTGAGAAAGCTTACCAGTATCACCTCATTGTCTTCATCATCATTTGATCATTGGACACACATAAACAACCTTGAACTTGCTGATCCATTTTTCTTTCAATCAAGCAGCATCGATATCATTCTTGGTGCTGATATCTATTCATCACTTTTAATAGATGGAGTAATCAGAGGTCCACCAGGAACCCCTTGTGCTATCAATACAAAACTAGGATTCTTATTGATAGGTGAAATCTCATCAGCAGATGTCAAAACAGCTTCAAATAAAGTCAAAACACTGTTTATCAGACATGATGATGGTCTAAATACTTTAATGGAGAAATTTTGGAATTCTGAGGATGTTGGTTACAAACAGGATTCACCAGCTAGTACAGATGAAAACATAATATGTGAGGATCACTTCATAAATACACATTCAAAAGATCAATCGGGCAGATTTTGTGTTCATTTGCCATTCAAACCCTCTATCACAAGTTTAGGTGACTCATATCATATTGCATTAAAACGATTCCAACGTTTAGAAAGTTCATTTGAGGAAGATAAAAACAAGAAACAGTCTTATGATCAATTCATAAATGAGTACATTGAGTTAAATCACATGAAACCTACCCCAAACAGTGACACAAGTATGATGAATCACAACTATTACCTACCACATCATGCAGTATACAGACCTAGTAGTACTTCAACTAAAGTCAGAGTAGTGTTTGACGGTTCATCTAAAACTACAAGTGGCACTTCTTTAAACGATCATTTGTACATTGGCCCAAAGTTACAATCAGACATAGTATCCTTACTTACACGTTTCAGACTACACAAGTGTGTTTTTACTGCAGACATTGAGAAGTTTTTCAGACAGATTTTAATAACACCAGAAGATCAATGTTATCAGAGAATTCTTTGGAGATCAAATCCTTCAGAACATATTCAATCTTATGATCTCTGTACAGTCACATATGGAACTGCTTGTGCCCCATACCTCTTAATCAGATGCTTACATCAACTAGCAGATGACGTCAAGAAGCAGTATCCAGAAATTAGTAGAATTTTAAAAGAAGATTTTTATGTTGACGATCTTATCTCAGGCGCAGATACAATTGAAAATGCTAAGCAAATAAAACAGGATTTAGAACATGTTATGAGTCGATCAGGATTCAACCTAAGAAAGTGGTCATCAAATTCAAAAGAGCTTATCAGCGATCAGTCTCAAACTGAAGTATCAATTCAGTCCAAGGACAATACTGTTAATCTTTTAGGAATGCAATGGAATCCTCACCATGATACATATCTATATTCATTGAATGTGACAAATATACCTACACCATTGACGAAGAGAATCATTTTATCAGAAGTAGCAAAACTCTATGATCCCTTAGGATTTTTATGTCCAGCAGTTACAAAAGCAAAATTAATCCTTCAAGACACTTGGTCACAATGCAAGAGTTGGGATGACGAGGTTCCTCAGCAAATAGCAAACGACTTCCATCAACATAGAAACGGACTTCAACATTTCAAAAATATCACCATTCCCAGACCGCTGATTTCATTTGAACAAAATGCAACACATGATTTAGTAGGATTTTGCGATGCTTCGGAGAAAGCATCTGCAGGAGTACTTTACATGAGAAGTGTCTCGTCAACACAAACAACAGTAAGATTAATCATGGCAAAATCAAAAATCACCCCCTTAAAGAAGAGTACAATTCCACGACTAGAGCTATGTGGAGCGCTATTATTAGCGAAGATGGTAGCAAAGATCAAACCTTATCTACCAATTGAAAATACATACCTGTTTACGGACTCAACTGTAGTCTTAGCTTGGATATCTAAAGATCCTATGAAGTGGAAAACCTTCGTTAGTAGCAGAGTATCTCAAATACAAGCATTAACAAACATTTCTCAATGGAAACACGTTAAATCGGAAGAAAACCCAGCAGACATTGCATCAAGAGGAATTTCAGGAGAAAAACTCACAAAAGAACAGAAATGGTGGTCAGGCCCTCAATGGCTTTCTGAACCTCAAGCGTTGAACAACAAGAATGATCTTGAAAATTATTGTTTCGATTCAAATACAATTCCTGAAACAAGAACAATTAAATGTGCTTTAACAACTAAAGAAGAAGAAGACGAATGGTATCTCAAATTTAATTCTTATACAAAACTATTCGAGTAACAGCTTACTGCATGAGATACTTAAAAAACATCAAAAGGTGTAATATATCAGGTCCTTTATCAGTGCATGAACTGGAAGACGCACACAGATGCATTGTGAAACATATTCAACAATTGAGCTTTCCAGATGATATGAGAAATTTACAAGATAAAGGAAGAGTAAAAAAGAACAGCAAACTTTTAAGTTTGAATCCTTTTATTGATGAACATGGAATCTTGAGAGTTGGTGGCCGGATCCAAAATTCGAACCTACACTACAACAAAACTCATCAAATTATTTTACCTGCAAATCACTCATTTGTAAAAACTTATTTAACTCATACTCATGAAAAGTATTTCCATGCAGGGATTCAATTTATCACGAATGATGTGAGACAAAAATATTGGCTTGTTGGTAATGTGAGAAATCAAATACGCAGTATTGTAAGAAGATGTGTAAAATGTATAAAATTCAATGGAACACCAATTTGTCCTCTAATGGGAAACCTACCATCATCGAGAGTTACACTGACAAAACCATTTTTTGAAACTGGATGTGACTATGCAGGTCCTTTCTTGACGAAACAAATAGGAGGACGTTGCAAAACTTTAAGGAAAACTTACTTGGCAATATTCATTTGCATGAGCGTAAAAGCTGTACATATGGAATTAGTTTCAGACTTATCAACAGAAGCTTTTTTAGCAGCGCTTAACAGATTTATTTCAAGGAGAGGCCTACCGAAAGACATATACTCGGACAATGGCACAAACTTTGTAGGAGCCGACAACAGTCTAAAGAAGTTTTTCAAAGATTCAAGTAATGAAATTCATGACAAATCTGCCACAAAAGGAATAAACTGGCATTTTATCCCTCCAAGCTCCCCTCACATGGGTGGACTATGGGAATCAGCAGTTAAATCAGCCAAACATCACTTGAAGCGAGTACTTGGAGATCACATTTTGACGTTTGAAGAATTGAACACGCTTGTGATTCAAATAGAAGCGATACTCAATTCTAGACCTATTTGCAGACTTTCAAGTGACCAATCTGAAACAGACATTTTGACCCCAGGACACTTCATTACTGGTGATACTTTGACAGCCCTTCCTGACAAAAGTGCAGAAAACGGCCCAATCAACTACAATAAAAGATGGCAACTAGTTCAAAAACTGAGAAGAGACTTTTGGAAAAGATGGCATGTTGAATATTTGCACACCCTTCAACAACGGCAAAAATGGAAAACCAAACAAGAAAATATCAAAGTTGGAGATGTAGTTTTAATCAAAGAAGACAATGTGCAACCAATGAAATACCCAATTGCAATAGTTAACCAAATTTATCCTGACAAACACAATACAGTTAGATCGGTGGACTTGGAAACTATAAAAGGAATATTTAGAAGACCAATTGTGAAAATCATTAAACTTCCCACCGATAAAGACAATCACTAATTTCCTGCCGGAAGAATGTATATAGTAATAATATCAATTTTTAATGTAATGTCAAAAATATCAAGTTATCAGCTGTTTGTACATTTCAATATGTTTTTTCTCTGTATTGTTAGAATAATTTCAATTCATTACAGTCCATTATTTTGTTCAAACAACATCGTGCATTATTTTCAGTGTTTTAGTTTTATTCATTTACAAACGCCTTGCATGGCTGTCACAGTTCATTATATATCTGCAACTTGCCAATAACTATAGGCTGGTCAATAGCAACATATCAACGCCTTGCATGGCGATCACAGTTCATTATATATCTGCAACTTGCCAATAAATATAGACTGGTCAATAGCAACATATCAACGCCTTGCATGGCTGTCACAGTTCATTATATATCTGCAACTTGCCAATAACTATAGACTGGTCAATAGCAACATATCAACGCCTTGCATGGCTGTCACAGTTCATTATATATCTGCAACTTGCCGATAACTATGTACTGGTCAATAGCAACATATCAACGCCTTGCATGGCTGTCACAGTTCATTATATATCTGCAACTTGCCGATAACTATGGACTGGTCAATAGCAACATATCAACGCCTTGCATGGCTGTCACAGTTCATTATATATCTGCAACTTACCGATAACTATAGACTGGTCAATAGCAACATATCAACCTATTCGACATTAGGCAGCAACGTACCCAAGGAATTCACATCACAGTCTTGGACGGAACTAGCCCCACCATAGACGCCGAACAAATAATAAGCATTGGCATAGTTAAGTTGAGAGTGTTTGTGATGAACTTTCTTACTAAAGTAAGCTATGCACAATATGAATATTAAGGTATCAACTGAAAGGTGATGAAAGAACTTAAAGAATACAAATTTACGAAGAAGCAATCTATTATTTTTATCCTCACGGTATGAAATGTTTGAGAGACGAGGAAGATACTTTAGTTATTAAGGAAATTACCTAGGAGTAGGTCTTTGTACTTATAAGGTAGTCTATCACCTAGGTCAAGGTTTTGATTATATTATTACTTACTATAGATATCTCATTCAATAAGAATATTTGTGGCATATGTGATGTCTCCCAGTACATTTACATGGAACTACACTAAGGCTTCATTACAGGACCTCTAAACAGGTGATAATTAGACACACCAAATTTACATTAGATGCGAAATCTATTGGAGTTTATACAAAATTTATGATTATAGTTAATCGATGCTTTCGTTTTCTACGTTATGAGACATTTCATCTGACAGTGGACAGGTCAGTTCCACGGTTTTATTATTGCATTATGTCTATTGCACGGTTCAGGCATCGTTCGAATCGATGCTCTCGAAAAGCCTCATATTGGGTGCATAATATACGATACAGTGAAGGAGCAAAAACTTTTGACACGTAAATTAAATATGGCGTGTCGTTCGCGCCCCACTGGTCAAGGTCGGGGAGGAACATTCATCAAACTTCAAAGTGCAGTTTGAGTATCGATTAGTTGATTCTCATGTCAACGGGCTTGTATCCAAGTAGATGGCAAAGTCGATAGTCGATTACTTTCGGGATTGTGATATTCAAATTAAGTCTTTAAACAGCATTATATTATTGATTTAGTGATACATCGTGAATATGTTACCTGATAAGAGGTACAAAATTAAAGCCAAAGCTAAGACCGTAATAGTCTCCTTCTCATTTTATTCACAACATAAATAATTTATTCTTTAACATATTATCAAATTAAAACATAAAAATAACTAGTCTATAGCTCTCACAAAATCCACAACAATCAAATAAATGTCCTATACCTGGAAGTGCAACAGGAGTTTAGAGAAGTATAAAACTATGCCATAAATAGAATAAACATTATTCATTTCTAAGATGTCGATCGTACAGATATGGGCGAATATGAGGGGTGAATGAGTGTGATAAGTGTAGATGAACGAGTGTAGTCATTGTTACTATCTGAGTTCGACTTAGCTCAGAAAAGACTATTTATTAATAGCAATATAGCCAGGGCAACTATGGGACATAAAGCTTTACGTGTAATCGGAACCACATAGTGTTGGTCTGATTTTCAGCTAACTGACAAGTCTGACACTCAGGTCTCTTCTCTACACAACATCCGGACCTTGACTACTGTCCAATATGGACACCCCAGACTTCTCTAGTAGTGTCCACGTCGATGGCAACCACTGACCGGACGCCGTGTCGGTATTAAGAGGACCGTGCATGGAACCTATCGCCTACAATCTCCCAAACACTTTTTCCTCAAGTAGCTGGAGTACAGCACTGCGATACCAGTACCGACGTTAGCTAAGAAATGGATTGAATCCATCGATACCGTAATACAAAAGAGATTAAATAATATCTAGAAATATTTCATGAATACAGAAGTCAACATTTCAGTTAGGAATGATTACATGTTTTAAATTTAAAACACAAATAAGTTTTATAGGACAATAAGATAATGTGATTAGTAATAACAAATAAGGCGATGAAATCAGTAGGCTTGTTAATTACGTAAATCTTAGGCTTTTACTAAACAAAGGTCTTTGACTTGGCTCCATTACTTGATAACGTACAGCAGGTCTTTTAAAAATTTACCTGACAACGCTCGTTTGTTGTATGCATTGGTTTCATACTCGACATATACGCATTCAACTTATTAAATTGTGAAACTAAAATTTAAAACTTTTTACCTGGAGTAAGTCAAAGTATTTTCAAGGTCAAGTCAAAGTCAAAGACTCCTTCAAGAAGGAATGTCTATCCTTTATATTGTAACTTGATTAATTGTGTTCACACAGTTAATTGTGAAAGGCTGACTATGATTGATATCTTCGATACTATCGGTATTTTCGACTGTCGACTTGTTATTGTCTCATTAAAAGATTATGAGATAGACAATAGTACCTAGGCCTAACCTAAACAAGACACGATGCCACCAGTAACGCCTGGAAATGAACGTAAACAACATGTTCAATAGGTACTTTACTAAGATATATCCTTGAATTATTATTTTCAATAGATAACTCACTTAATAGGAATATTTGTGTCAGTAATATGGTTAGTTAGTGAGGTCTGCCACAACAGCTGATTTAAACTGCACTATATTTACATGGGACTATACTAGCGCTCCACTACTGGACCGCAACAGAGCTGATAAGTAGTCACAATACATTTAACATTAGGCGAGAAATATATCCGAGTGTAAAATCAACGGTTCTATCTATCGTAGGAGCCAAGGTAAACAAACATGTATGCAATGTAAGGAAAATGTCCGATAGGCAATGCGTTTCGTAGTTCACAAAGCCTTGTTGTGTAATAGAGTCCCCTGGAAATGATCGTGAGACTAATTCAATTGTAATAGATCTTATATAAGTAAGTTCTCTAAGAAGCATTTTAACCGTCATTTCCTAAGACATGGCTTATTTATTATATGCAGTTTTAAAACTGTATTAAAGACTTATCAACAAATTGTTTAAATTACAACTTATGTTTAGATTAAAAATAATTTGTAAAAAAAATTGTAAACAATATGATTACAAATTACAAAAAAGTAATAATAATAATACATGACTTAATTCTTCCGTTCATTCCCCAAGATTGGCTTTTTATAAGAATAAATCATTTCAATATTTATTAAAGAAATTGTGTTAAAATTAAAAACAATGCATCACTATGAATTAAAAATATAACCAATAATCTACATCTATAAAAGGCAAAGCTCTGGCTGACTGACTCACTCATCACTAATTCTCCAACTTCCCATGTAGGTAAGAGCTGAAATTTTGTACACCGATTCATTAGGTCTTAAATAGGACAACTAAGTAGTTTTCACGCCGGTATATCCATAGGGCTTTGACCCTCAGGCCTTAAAATTTACCATATAATGTTTATGGTAAAACATTAATTGAAAAAATTAGGCCTAAATACAAAAATTAAACAACTTTTGATAATAACAAACCACATTGTTACACTCAAAGATCTGTTTCTTTAGAAGTTAAAAAAAAATTAAATTAAAAGTAAATAGTCTTATGAAATCATCTGTTATTTGTTTTTTTTTGTTTTTTTTTTTTTATATGAAGAAACTACTGTAACAGTTATTTTCAATGGTTTTATTACGTCTTCAGTTATTCAACAAAATAGTAGGAGTGACCATTCAGTTTTCGCTACGTGTTTTGTACTAGTAATCTACAAATTATCAAAGAACTTACGATCCAAATTTGGAATAGATATTTTATATTTATCGACTTACACTTTTGGAGGGAGGGAAAACAGCTCACTCTCCCTTTAAACTTCCATTTAACCTCAACCACAACGAGTCTCCATTATGTAGTGTTTCGAAACAAAGCAACATGGCTGCAGTTCTAGAGACTGTAGATTAATAGTGCGGGACGAGAGTACCATGTCCCACAAGGGCGCCGTCGAAGATCTGGATAGAATGTTAAAAGATGTACGTTACAACGACGGTCTCGTGGGGGTTGCTACTGGGGCTAAAAGTAGAGCTTCGCCCGCGAGCGTAACGAGTGGCGGGGATGGCACGCGAAGCGTGCAGGGGTTTCCCCTAGTTATAGTAATAAATATCTTTTATTTCTTATTTCTTTACTGAGATGGTTCGAGTTAGACTATTGTTGTGTAATAATTTACTCAAATATTATGTAACCTGCAATACGAAGTAAGAATAAAGATATTTATTTGTTCAAACTTAACAAGAAATTCAAAGAGTAAGAAAGAAAATGTATAAATGTGAAACAATGAAAAAAGTGTTAAGTCCCAACTTGCCAGGTCTACTAGTACATCTACATTCTAATATCTAAAATAAATTTTCTTGATTACCAAATAAATTTAAGCAATAATAAAAACAAACCTGATACAACAACCAGATGTGATCATTATCAAATTACATTTACAAAGACAAAAATTATCAAATAATCCTCCATATTCCGTATTTAATAACCATAAGATATTTTTTGTACTCTATCCTCAAAAATGATCCTTTTAAAGATTATAAATTATACAATCATCAGTATATGTTATGTCTCTTTAAAGTTTAAGGGAACAAATTATTCAGTATCATAAATATAAACCCATCCCTAACACTGAATTCATATTAAACAGGGGATAACAAATTAATCGCTACACAAACGTTCTGAATTTGAAAGAAACTCTTTTTGAATTTCCCAATTAGAATATTAAAAATTATTCAAACCCGGTTGAAATTAAATCCAGTGGCAAGGTTTTTATGTCACATTTTAAATATCCTAAGTCAATACAACATTATTATAAATAAGTCAATGAAACATCAAATCATTATCAATATTGAAGTAGATTTTTAATATTTTTCTTGTTAAATAAGCCATTTAAGCAAACAATTTTCAGTAAGTAAAATAAATCAACCACATCTACAAAAACAAATTTTCAAGCATGCATTTACAAACTGGTCAAAATTAATTACAGTTTCTCACAGTTATCCTTGAATCCCTTTGTTATTTAAGTAGTTCAGAACATAACTGTTTCTCAGCATACAGCTGATCGTAATGTCCAACAACAAAATGGCGTCAT
>JAQJVL010003316.1:0-63974 GCA_035578905.1 Stictocephala bisonia
TACGCATTTTAGCTTTTTTTGGACAATTTTTAAAGTGCAGTTTACCATCTAAGTAGGCCGATTTGAAGAATTATGTATTACATTTTTATATAAAAACGGGAAAGTTTTAACTTAGATATCACGATCTAGGGTTAAAATAATTAGAGTTATAAAAAATGTCTGGAGCTCTTTTATAGTTTATATAAATGAATTTGTTTTTATTTAGTTATTGTATCCGCTTCAACCCATCGATGTATACTAAATATATATATTACGCAATTTTGTTATTAGTAAAGTTATTTAGGAAGATTTATGAATGAGTGAGGAGTATTTTTTGTGTTTTTTAGTACTCAAAACTTGATGCTTTTTCTGGTAAATTAGACTTGATCGTGTGTAAAGGGAAGACTTGATCGTCTATCTGAGATAATAAAAGTAACACTTATATTTTGTTTATAGTCCTGTAGATATTTAGAAACACATAAAGTTAATCTATTGTGAAGTATTTTCTTATAGACAACTATTACAGTAATACCTCGATAGTTAGTTACGGATGGACTACAGTAGTGCTGACATTTCGAACCATATGAAATGTACGGTAAACATGAAAAGTGGAGGGTTTTATAAAGAAACTGTACTATATTTCCTTAATGAATAATTATAAATGTAAAATTACTAAAAACAAGCAGTATATTACTATAACAATGGATGTCCTACTAAATTGGCATGGAGTTATTAAAATATGGATAGTACAGTACCTACAAAGTAAAGTAACTTAATGTTTTGCAGGCCTATGAGTGCAGGCCTATAGGCTACGTGAAAAACTACTTTCAACATGCAACTGATTAAATATTTTAATCATTTTTAAAGTTCATATATATATATATATATATATATATATATATATATATATTGTAACATTGATCTTTTTGATGTTACTCTAATTTAAAATCTGCAATTAATTTAATAAAATTAATTGAATTAGAATTATTGATTTTCAATAATTGGTCACCACTTTGGATGACAATCTGTAATGTGCTACCTCTATGAGGTTGTTATATTACTTTGATTATTCTTTATTATTTTTTATCTTCTAAATAATAAAAGTTTAATTTAAATTAGAGCATGATTGTTCTTAAAAAATCTCAGGGTCTTTATTGGGTAAATTGGCAGGACTATATAATACAAGTACTCCAAAATTCTTTTACACAAACATTTTTATTATTTATCTTATTTTCAACATGACTCTACATTTACTCATAAATAAAATTGATTATAACATGAAGTTTTTTACTTATTTCAACTTATTTTACAAAACAAAATTTAATAATATTCTTAAATGTAACTTATCTGGAAACAATGAAGTTCTTGTAGAGCGCGATACAGACCAATTTACTTTCTGAATTTAAATACTTCAAAATAAACTTCAATAAGAACTAGTTTAATAATCGAATGATATGATTCTACATCTTTATCAAAGTTCCCGCACAAATTAATTTCTTGTAATGTCGGAGTAGTATGTATGTATGTCTTGGTGTCTGTTTGTGTGTACAGTACTGTGTCTTATTGGGAAGTGAACTAGGGCCAGCGGGTCTTGTTAGCAGTCACCCGCATGGTAGACCCCTTCCTGCATCGCGTGAACCAATAGCGTCCCTCCTTTTTTTTTAGTATTTGCCTACAGGTCGTCTGCTCAAAACGTAGCTTGTACGTTCTCCCTATTTGAGTCCCGGGGTGGGGGTTATGGAAAATTCCAACTGACTTTCATGTTGACTCTTGTCACACACTATTTCGTCTTATTTTTTGTTGACTGTTGCCTCTCAGGCGTTCCCACATCTGTCTTATGATTATGTTTCCTAGAAGGGCCCAACCCATGTCTGAATTGTAACAAAGGCAGGACTGTATTTTGTTTGGGACAGATATTTCTGTCTCCTTTTTTATCTAACTGGTGATTTACTCACGACAATTCTCGAATATAATTTGCACATTCGTTATTTATTCCAATTAAATATATCCCTTTCTTTTACGTAATAATTTATTATTTATTTGAATTAATTAATTTATCTATCAATTTGGTGGACCTGTTACAGTACCCCCCGATTTTTTGCGATGTGTGGGCAACGCGAGCAAAAAATCTAGATTTCAAACATGATTCGCCAAATTGTCGATTGTTCCTCAGATAAGTTTTAGTGTTACATTATTTACTATATCTAGAATGAATTGAACCTATCAACTAACATACAATTCAATATCAAATTACATATTACATATCATGTAAACAATATATCGTGATTCCTAATTAAATGCTAAAAAGTCAATAACTCATAAAAACAACATTATTTAAATCATCACTACAAGTCAATGAATTACAATTCAACAAATTACAAAGTCATCACCTTAAAGTCAATCATTTATAAATAAAAATTTAATAGATCATTACATCCTACATAGTTATCAATAAAAAGTCAATAATTCAAAAATTAAAGTCATCAGACTACAATTCAATAGCTCAAAATTGTCAATTAGCAATTTAACAATTTATAAATCAAAAATTTAACAGCTCATTTCATCGTACATAATTGTTCACAAAAAGTTAATATATATTTAATCATTACAAGTTGTCAATTAAAAAATCCATCAGTCCTGGATCAAAAATTGTCAAATAAAAACTATACATTACACATTGAAATTCATACATTAATAATTAATACATCCTTAAGTTATGTACAAGTATTTATCAAAATTAATAAATCACTAAATTATGATTTCCTCTTAAATACTAAATGATCAGTATTCATTGACAAATTATTTAACTCGTCAATAAAAAGTTCAAAAATCATAAATTGATAATGAATCATTCATCCATTCATATACAATGATAAATCAAAAGCAATAATACACAAATCAAAATTTACAAATCAAAAATCAATACTTCTTACTTTCAACATCATCAGTCATATAATCATTTATCAAAAATGATTAATCATTAAATCATATGTTGTCAATTAAAAACTTATATTTCATACATCAAAATTCAATGTGTCATCAAAAATTATACAAGCTTTCAGTCAAAATCAATGACTTGTCCCATAATGTGAAATCATTAATCAAAATACACAGGTCATGTATCAAAATCAACAAAATATAAGTCAACAATTACTTGGTTACATTTCAAAATTAATTAATCATCAACTCGTTTACAATTATCATCTTTCAATATCATCATCAAAATCATATGACTACTAATTACAATCACATGTTATACAATTTATCAATTCATAAATGAATCATCATTTATTTATTCAAACATTTCATTCATCATCCTACATTAACCTAACAGTCACTTTGTCAATACCCTGCCAAATTTTTCAAATACATCATCAAACCTTTAAACATCTTTAAATTTTCAAATCAATTCTTTATTCTTAAACCTTCTTTACATTCTCAATTAAATTCTCAATCTTTAAACCATTTTTAAATTCTTAAATCCATTTTCATCCCTTAAACTTTCCTTACTTTTTTCAAATAAATTCTCAGTCACAAACTTTCTCATCTTTAACTTTCTCAAATAAATCATCACACATTAAACAAGTCTTTACATTATCATGTCAGTCATTAATCATTAAACAATCTTCAAATATATTCTCAATCATCAACAAGTCATCAAATTATTAACTACATTCTCAAATCAATACATCATTATATTTTAACACATATCATCAATCCTTACACGAATCATTAATCACCAAGTTATTAAAACAATACTTAGTAATCAAAATCAATGAGTTATCAAATCCTATATCAATACAAGTACAATTTGAATTATGTTTTTAATAAACAACAGATACATTACATTAGTCTTTGTCATTGATGCAAGTTATTATTATTATTTATTATTTTGTAATTAGTCATAAAAAATATTTCAATCATTTCAAGAGAGTTAAATTATTATTTGAATCAATATTTATATGTTACATATTGTTCAAGAATATAATAAAATTGCCAATAATCACAATTGTAATTTTTTTTTTTTTATTAATGTTTCATCATCTATATATTAGTCATATTTTTATTTTATTATTCATGAGTTACAATTTATTTGCTAATTATAACTATATTCCAAAATATATAAACATGATATTTTATTTAAATATGTATCCAGACAGATTGCCATATTTTTTTGCTTATCAGTACGCCATTACTGTTTGTATGTAAAACAGTCACTTTGTTATTATGAAATGTCACTTCTTACTAGAAAACTGGAAAAGTTCCACGTGAAAAGTTTTTCACTGGTTCGTATTCATATTTATTTCAAGTTTCAAATATTAAACACCAAAGTTAAGTTCTGAGAATGTCTGATTCACAAGTTGGTCTTGAGAGACTAAAAGGATTGCAACAAATATACAATCAAACACCAACGATAACTGTTCTACAGATTGTTGTTCTCGAAAAACTAGTGTTCTGGGGTGTAGAAGGTTGGCAGTGCCGCATCAATGGGCTGAGTCATCCATCACCTGATGTGCTCCTGGGATGGCCGCTCCACAACGTCATGGGTCTGTAGGGTGTAGGCCGGTGCTCCGAACCCCCCCTCTGAGACACAACTGTCACTCGTGTCCATGCGTGTCCATCTTTCACACAATGTTCCTTGTTGTCACTGGTTTTGGGCAAGATCATCTTACCTAATGGTTGTTTCACTATTGTTCCTAATGTCCAACACAGTCTCAACTAGTTTCATGGCAAGGTCATTTTACCTGAGCCTATTACTTTGATTACTTTTCCTATTAAGTAATACATATAACATAATTCAATCACAGGCTGTTAATTAAAGCAATAGCCTATTTTTAATTCCATATGCAATTAGCTGAAGTGAAAAAACTGTTTACAAACATTTAAACATATTTATGTTCAATCATCTTTCATCTTTTATATTATTATTTGTATACACACATTTTACTTGTGTACAAAATTTTAATTTATTTGTACATTTACTAATGTTGCTTTGGCATTTTTCAAATTAGCATATTTGAAGTTAATTGTCATTATAATGTTTATAGAGTTTTCTATAAATCATTGCAGTTTGTTTATTATTGATATTGTAATAATGAATCATATTTACTATTACATTTTACTCATGTTAAACTTTTTAAATTCCATCACTTATTATTTGCATCAATGACAAAATAAAATTTATTTGCAATAAATTACCATCAAACATTGTCATTACATTATAATCATATTAATTTGTGATTTCTATTACTCATTGTTTGCACCAATGTCAGTACAACAGTTTGCTAACAAAATTTATAATAACACATCTACAACGTCTCAATCCACTTTTACAATATTATGTTTCAAAATTACTAATCTATTGGTGTCTGTAACATGACTTAGGTAGTGGGAATTGCCATGCTACAGATCACTGTAAGCTTTTGTCTTTAGGCGCTATTGCCAAGGCTGACTACACCTGAAACTGAAAAACTGTGCCATTGTGATTAACAGAATACTTGGCTTTGAATAATTTTGAATTTAGAAAGTGACTAGTTGTAATTATGGTCGAATCGTACTGCTATTAACCACTGGCTATTCTCCCTTCATAAAATTCTTATAATGATTAAAAATCATAAACATCTACAATAGCACATACAATGTACATACTTGAGTTATTTCAACATCAACATACACAAGTTGCATTAAAAAAGTATTATAAAGAATCTCCTTTCATCATCTTAGTCAAACATATCTTAGAATCATATCATATAAGTATGAACAAGTTGCAGTAACCATGTGTTACCACATTTCTCATTTACATCATCCCAGCTTAATTCAATCATCATATTCAATATCAGAATTACATCCATCTGATTATTTTCAATATAGACACAAACAAGTTATTATAATAAAATACTTCTCAAAAATCTCCTTCAATCATATTAGTTAAACACATCCTTGAATCATATCATATTGTTGTCTGAGCAATATTCATCATAAACATGAACAATTTGTAAATACAAAGTGTTTTTAAAAATCTTGATACATTTTAATCTAACATACTTGGCACATTCTACCAATGTTGTATTCAAAATATGGACATAAGCAAGTTATAATAACAAAGGCTTACACAAAACATTTTCATACATCTTCTTAGTTTTACTCATTTATCATATTGTTGTTTTAAAAATATTCAATATAAATACAAACAAATCATGAAACAACCCCCTAAGACACCTTCTCAAATTATTTTGCTCTCACATAAATATAATTTTATTATTAATGTAGTATTCATTGCATATTGTTATCATCAGAGTTACATTTGAAACTTTTTATATTTCTTATTCAATAACAACTCTCCGGTTATTATTATTTTTCACAAATTTTTAATTAGGCCTACCATATATTTATTATTATGACATTTGTAGGTGTTTTTCTTTTAACAGTCATTTTTACCATCAAAAATATTTATTTATCATCTTAGTTTAACATGAATGTCACATTATTAGCAGTGTTACATTTAAATCTCTGAATATCTTTCATATTATTATCAATATTAAAATTCTTTACCTAGGCCTATTATTTGTTTATTATTAAATGACATCTTTACATATTTTTCTTTAAACAACTCTCACATTATTATTAATGTTATATTCTTTAAACTATCATGTATTTATTATTGTGACCTCTTTTGAGTATTTTCTCATTTAATAATCCTCTCTACACTTTATTTATTCATTTTTATACAACCCCCCTATCATCATTAAAGTTACCTTGTTTCAACTATTATTTATTTATTATTATTTCATCTTTAGGTATTTTTTTATTGAACAGCTAAGTTTACAGTTTAGTTTTCTATGTCAATGGGATTATCCGAGAGCACTAGTTTAAATTTTTTCTTTTTATATTTATAGTTTGAGAAGCATGAGATGTTATAGTATCTCATCACATAGTTAACAAAATCCTCCATCTTTACTTCACAGTCTTCACCCCCCATCCATTCACCTTCAACTTTTCTTTGTTTATTTATTCCCCAGTATTTACTTATAGCCTCCATTTCAAACTCAAAGAAGTCATTCAGTTCTTCTAGCCTACTTCTGATTGTTTTTAGTTTTTCACTTTCTTTACTCTTAAAATCATTTATTTCATCTTTAAGTTTAGTATTACAAACTGTCAAAGCTTTCTCTATTCTTTCTATTTTGTCATCTAGCACAATGTTTTTATGTCCTGTCTGCTTTTTAACTTCATCATTTACACTAGGCCTACTCATTTGACTATTTAGCTCATAGCCTACTTCAATTGTTTTTACATTTATTTTTATGTATTTAGCTAGCAGGATTTTATTTATTTTATCTAGTTTATCCTTGACATTGGTTATTTTTATAGTTGGTTCCCTATCTTGATCATCCACTTTACTACCTATTCCATCTAACTCATTTTCTACATCAAAGTACATTTTTACTATTTCAGTTTTATTGGCAAAGTTATCTTTAACCTGACTTGTCCTATCATCTACATCTTTTATTGGCTCATTAGCTTTCATTTTAAGTTCATTATTTAACTTTGTTACACCCTCACTTACTTTTTTAATCTTAACACTTCTTCCACCTAACCTAACATTACTCTTGTCAAGTTTGGTATTTATGTCATTATTCATTTCTAACAGTACATCTATTTTATTTGATAGTAGCCTATCCTCTGCATTACTTATTTTTATAGGTTCTTGCCTATCTACATTATTTACTTCATCTACAACATTATCTTCCTTTATTTCACTATCTTTATTAGCACCTACTTTTACTTCTTTTATCTTATTGTTTATTTCATTAAACTTAACCCCATTTTGGTCTAGTCTTTCACTGATCTTATCAAGTTTAGCTTCTAGTTTCTTATTATTTTCTTCAAGTTTAGTTTCTAGTTTCTTATTATTTTCCTCAAGTTTAGCTTCTAGTTTATCATTAGTCTCATTAATCATTTTTACTATGTTAGTATGTTTCTTATTATTTTCCTCATTTATATCTTTAAACTTGATTTCAAAATTATCTTGTTTAGTGTTTATTTTTAATAACATGTCCATTATATTGGACAATGTATCTTCCCTATCTACTCCTAGCCCATTGTTTTCGGTTTTATTTTTATTTAAGTTAGATTCCCTAATGATGCTCAAAGACACATCGGAGTCATCTGAATCATTTTCAGTACTCTGTATTATATTTACTTCTGACATTATTTTATTTTAATGAGTTCAAAATACCACCTATAAAAATTTTCTATTACTTAATTAAATTTAAATGAAATTTCACAACTGTAACATTGTGCTTCTTTGACAAATTATTGACAAATTATTTTTTAAATATTTTTTAAATATATTTAAATTAATACTGGTATTATATAGTCCCACGTGATCGGGTGCCACACTGTAACATTGATATTTTTGATGTTACTCTAATTTAAAATCTGCAATTAATTTAATAAAATTAATTGAATTAGAATTTCAGGGCCGCCCAGAGACTTTTGGTGGCCCCGGGGCAAATTTTACCATGTGGCCCCCTCCTTCACATCAAAATAAATTTAATTACTATGATTGTCAAATATACTATAATTGATATTTTAATTTTAGCACATTCTAAAATATTCTTACCATCTCTTTCGTTAGATTACTATTGTACGAGTAATTAAGATTCTTGTTCATGGACGTTTTCTCAGGGCTAGCTGCGAAGCACCGGTAAGTTTTTCTCTAATTGTCATATACTTTTTAAACATTTTCTTAAGTATTACCACTACAATAACATCAATCTCTTAAAACAAAACTGCTATTCTTTAGTATTAAATAAATAATAACGAACCAAGCAATGCCACAGTCAGTTGCATAGTTGGGCGCAGCAGCTCTTCGATTACCAGTTGAGGAGCCATCCTCGCCAATGATATTAGCTGTGGGTGAGGGAGGGAGGGGCCAATAAATTTGTATAGGCCACTTGGCTTCGCTAGCTAAAGAGCAAGTGGCCGAATGTTCACGAAGTAAAATAATTTGGCGAACGCGAACATCTAATGCTTTAAAAAGTCAACTGAGAGTTGAGGTTATGTTATTGTTTTCAAAACAGGTTGTAGACTACTGTGTACGTAGCTTATTGATATTGGACATTAAAACATCTAGTTTATATTCGTGATTTTAGTTTGTCTTTGTGCTAAACTTTAAAACTATTCAATTTTTATTTCACAGGATAGAAGGTATTTTGTACCAACTCAATTTTCTCAGCATAAAACATAATAAAATTTATGTCTGTCAAATTGGATACTATATCATTGATGTACATCACAGTGTACACGTCCGTACAGTGACAGTGGTATTGACACACCCACACACCCATTCACGAACAGTGGTATTGACCCTCCCGCTCAACAATACACGTACAGTGGTTCAATCTTAGTTGTCACGCAACAACTAATAAATAAATACTGTATTAATGATTGTCAAAAATATAAATGGCTTAATCGTTCGTCAGTGACAGTAAAAAATTATGAAAACTATTTTGATTGGTCGTAGATTTGTTATGTTAATGAATTACAACATTAATCAATTATGCTATTTGTTTGGGAACAACCTGTACGTGGGCATAATTGGTTTTTAATCAAGAGCTACTCTACTGAATATGTTGAGAATACACCCCTGTTCCTGTTACAGTTTCGGGGTAAATTAAACCAGACAATAAAAGAGTTACAACAAGTTAAATGTCACAAAATTAATATTATTTAAAAGGAGTTGTACAAATCTGAACAATGATGAAGCTGTTTTATCTATTAACGGTATATTTAAGAGCTCCTCTTTTCATTAAGACCTATGTCATAATATATTGGTAAAATTTCTTTACGAACATCCATGTCATAATAACTAGTAAATTTAAAATGTCAAAGGAAACGTTACACTAGAGAGAAAGTAAAAAAAATTGCATGTACAGTAAACTCTGGTTAACCGGTTAAATATGGTGGAAGATGAATCCGGATAGTACAAAACGTAACAAAATTAGAATTTTTAGACGATATTAGGCCTATGCCACGCAATTCCTCCCGCGATAGCGTAGGGCAAGTTGAATGTAATGCATCATACACACATATTGTTGCACATCCGGTAAGCGAGCGGTGATGTTATTGTATGCATATTTACCAGATTTACATAGTACCTAGAAATCTACTGTAATTAAGTGGTTTCATCGTTAATTTATTCTTTCTATACTGTAAAAATATATAATTTACTTTGCAGTATATTACAATACTATATTAAAACATTTATAGTCTATTTTTATTGATTTCAATAAAACGTTACCATACATTACTGGGCCTAAACTTTAGCTTTTTATTCTCTCAAAATCTTTAAATGGAATATGAATCATAGCAAATTAAATTAATTAATAATTATAGTAGTTTACTAGGAAATCCAAAAGAACGCATTAAATTACAGAAATATCACTCTATAAAATACAACAATAACAAAATATTTCTTTACTGGCTGACAGTAAACAAACAGACTAATGATTGACGATGTCCCCGATCTACCCTTCATGACAATTAATTGAACTCTTCCAGCCACGTTGTTACAACATAGTATATTTTGCCTGCGGGTTTTTTGGGTGCAAAACACAGTTACTACTGAAATACGACTACTATTTCTTAAATTTAGTGCATATATTGAAAAATTAGCTGATCAGAGCCGGGAAAGAGTGCAACGTTACCATGTTCGAACGGAGTGCCGCCGCCTACTACCAGCTTTGAAACCAAGTTTGTAAGAACCTTTTCTCATAAAGACTTTTCGACCTTTTTAAAATGACAGATTTAAAATGCTTTTACTGTAATTTTGTTTGCTTATTTAATTGTGTTGTTCTTAGGCTTCCACTTTTTTATTACAATTTATTAATTTGCATACTTTAGGCCGCAGGTTACTGATCACTCGTTTTCACATTATATAGATCTATTATTTTGCTACGATGAGTCAAGGGATTTTCGAAACACTAAATCAAGATTATTAATCTACATAAACATAATTTGTGAAAAAATACAAAATAAGGATAAAAGCTTAATCAACAAACCACTACAAATACAAATCAATTCGCAATTGCTGTATTATCTTAAGTTTATAATAGTAATATATCATAACTAATGGTTTTGTAGGGATAATAACGTGACCAAGCGATTGATTTTTCTACCACTAAAAGCCAAGATAGAGTTGGATTTAGGACAAGTATAACAATTTTGTTTGAAGTAGTATATACGTTTGAAATTAAAGTTAAAAAATAAAACATACAAAAACGTTCTTGTCCACCTTGTATTAAACACGTCCAAAAACAGAGTTTTGAGTAATACAAATGTAAAGTTAGTGGGTCTTTTGACATGTTTTATATAAATAGTGTACGAAAACAGGACATCTCATAGAGGTGGCCCACCACTGTATATAACTGTCCACACCACTCAATAAAATTTATATGTTCGCAAACTGGAATTTATATTTTGGTGTGTTCACAAGCTGCATGCCTTTACACTTGTTCGCAAACAAGACAACTGGCGAGGGGTACAGTTCAGTCACACACCAACCAGAGCGTATGCTGTCACACCACTATGTCGACCGCTGACAAACTTCAAAGACCAGTGTACAACTTGCTCCAAAAGGCTCCCTGGTTGCTATAAAACCAATGGTTTAGTTTAAACGTTTTATAAAACTAGAAGACTTATCTGGCCTAATATCACTTTTGATATTTTGATACAGGCCTGAATCGTGACGGCTCTGAATGTTTATATCTATCTAATCCTTATCAAAGCATAGTCAAAGAAAACGAATAACTATGAAATAAAAATATGCACGTTCTCATTGTTTTCTCACATCACATCTGTGTTGTTGATTAGTATGCGTACAGCCTATCTAGAACTTAGCTGTATTTGATACAAAAAAAACCACAAGTCCATAAGGTTACATAGCCTACCAACTGATATCATGGAGTAGCTACATTAGTTATCTGTGATCATCTTTCGAATAAAATTACTTTTCGTTTGGCTGATAAAGTGAAGGCTGTATAACAAACTACTCTGAAGACTTAAAAACTATCAACTTAAAATTCAATTAATTATGAATCAGTATAAAGTGTAATTCCCGATATCCATTTGCCGCTCGTAAAAACCCCGGACAAGTAGGAGGTTTCTCAAATATCCACCTGGTTGTTTTCACATTAAACAAAAAGAAGACATGTTCGGGGAAAATAGGACGCATGGTAACTTCATATTTTGGACTGAAAGATTAATTTTATCTGAAAACCAATCTCAAGTTAAACCCATTATCTGTGTAAAAATTACTGAAATCAAATTAATATGTTTAAAGAATGATTTTTAACAAATGCTATGGTTTTATATCATCTGGTAAAAAAATGAGTCATCCAATTTATGTTAAAAGGAACAATTTTTCTGTTATTTTAAATAACCTCCCTTATAATTATAATCTTATTTCTGGCTGTGAACATGTATAATTACTGTTCTTAGGCCAGTTAAACATGGCATTTTAGACCAGTTAAGCTGATAAAGGTATTTGCGAATCTATCTTTGTATCCACTTTCTATGTTATATATATCTGGGTACTCTTTACCCAGATGATAATGCCTTTTCAGTCACAAAAAATAATGTTTCTTTGTTATTTATCATCCGATCTTTTGAATTGGCACTTTGTTGAATTTGGCATAATGTAGTGAACAAAATATTATTTTAAGATTTTTAGATGAAATGGATAGTTTTTTTGTATTTGACTTAGAAACTTTTTAGACAGCAGAAATTTTGAAACTGATAATATTAGACATGCAGCTTTTTTACATTATAAGTGTCTTTTTAATATCAACTTTCATACCAAAATTGAGTACTGTATGTCAGACATTTTTTGAGAAATTGGAATTTTTGTAAAAAACACACACAAACAGAAAACAAATCTAGAAAGGACACATGTTATAATATGGCTGTATTGATTTGCTTGTATTGACCTGACAAACAATCCTCTAAAATATGCGACATTCAAAGCTGGACATCCTATATAGCTTATGTGTTACTTTCTTTATTCTCTAAACATAGTCTCTAATAAAATATACTCTTTTAACAAAAATCATAAAAATATCCATCCAATTTATTTCTTGTTATTCTTGTGATTACATTTCATGTGATTTTAAGGTGTAATTTATAAGATATTCAGGGGTTGATTTTTTTCATAATTTTTTAAAATATAGATGGTATTTCATGTTCTGTTAGCTAATAATAATTATAATTAACTTTTATTGTTAAAATCAGCCATTTTTTAAGCCCCAGCCAGAGGATCAACAATTATTTACATGCTTCAATCGATCTATTTAACATGAAAAAAGACAACGCATTTCAGAGTAATGAATACATCTTTAGGTCCCCTGTAGATTAGCTGTTATGCTTTGTCTCTATTAAGTTTACTAACACATACACGGCACTAAACACCAATAGTTCACAAAACGTCACTAAACACATATTACGTTGCGTCGTCTAGTGTTTTCATCTTGGACAGATTGTCCAACTTATTGTTAATCTTTTACATTTTATGAAGATTGTATCCTAACCGATACTTGATAAGCACTACTGTTGTTGTTCCAGTGTGGGTTTGAGATGCCACTTCCACCACCTCCCCCGCCCGGCCCACCACCGCCACCCACGTTTGCACCAGTGCCACTGGCGGCGGCAGAAGGTCGTAACCTTCTTCTGCAGAGTATTAGACAAGGCACTTCTCTAAAGAAAACTGTCACCAATGACAAGAGTGCTCCGGTTATTCAAAGTATATTATTTAACTATTGATAACATAACTTTGTTAGTATCCTTGTTGTTTAGTAATTAGATTAGTGAGTCCATTTTGAAAAAACAAGTTTTGTTAATAGTTAGGTGATCGCATTTTAGTCACGTTCTATAAATTCTTTTTAAAGGTTCAAAATAATAACCATTAATCAGAGTTAGTAAAATATTTCGAAATTGTATGAATTTGATTGGCCATGATATATTGCTGATAAAGCTGCTGCCAGAAGCTCTCACTAAACTTTTCAATGTTTTTGAATAATTTTTCTTTTGCTTGTTAGTTAAAGTAATAAGATAATTATTAACCCTTGCAACACGGATTTAATTGTTCTGAACTGAATTAATTCAGCATTTGTTTTTTATATTATTTTAATTTATATTACATTATAATATTAAAAAAAACTGATTTAATTTCTGTACTGAAAAAGCGTAATTATTTTAAAATATAAAAATTTAATTTTCTTAACGAAGATTTCTGTTTTAGTTAGAGAATGCAATAAGGTGTAAAAAATACCAATGTAGTAGGAAATAATTCATAAATTAATTTTTTTTACAACTTTTTAAATTTACAAACAAATTCTAAAAATGTATATGTTTTTAATTTTGGTGTGTTGAAAATCAGTTTACAGCCAAGATCAAATAGAAATAAAAATTAATTATGCTAAGAATGACAAAATATAAAGCAAATAAATGATATAAAACATGAAAAATTAATGAAAATACAGTATGGCCAATAAAACCAATGCTTATAGATAAAACTGCATGCAATAAAACACGATAAATTAAAACTAAATTGATGAAGACACGTACACAAATAATAATAAAACCATACAACACTAGCAAAACTCTGTCAGAAACTAAAATAACGAGTCAAGGATTTGTTTGTTTCACGTGTAGTGGGTAACCGTAGAGACTGGCAGTTGGGCGTGCCTTAGCTGACAAAGTTACTCCTTTCTCCCACTACAACCGGCCAATCACTTTCAGATCACACAAGCTGTTGTTTAGAAAGACTATTCAACATTCTCCTGAATTCTAGCGAATCTCACTGCAACTACAATTTATTACATGTTATAAAATAGGGTTTGGAGGACATATCGGGCTACCGTGTTTCAGCCCTAATACAGGCTGGGTATTTATCCATTTCCCGCGTTAAAGGGTTAAAATTTGAATTGTTATCCTTAGTAACTTAATCAAAATTATTCTCATTTTTCTGTCAGCTACATTTTTATTTGAAGCATATTTTATAAGATAGTAGTTTACAGAGTGTACTGAATCATCATACAAACTGAATCATCATACAAACTGAATCATCATACAAACTGAATCATCATACAAACTGAATCATCATACAAACTGAATCATCATACAAACTGAATCATCATACAAACTGAATCATCATACAAACTGAATCATCATACAAACTGAATCATCATACAAACTGAATCATCATACAAACTGAATCATCATACAAACTGAATCATCATACAAACTGAATCATCATACAAACTGAATCATCATACAAACTGAATCATCATACAAACTGAATCATCATACAAACTGAATCATCATACAAACTGAATCATCATACAAACTGAATCATCATACAAACTGAATCATCTAAAAGTGTTTGTTGATTTAGTATTTTTGAGCATTGGCTATTAAATTTAAAAATAAAGAAAATAATTTATATTAATATCCACAAAACAATAACATTCATAATAATTATGAAAGAAGAAATCCAAATCAACTGAAAATTAACAGTGTAAATATTTAACAACATTAAATGTTAAGAATTTATGATTATAAAATTATGTTCAGAATTACCTTACCACATTAAGTGTTTTAGTTATCTGTAATAATGAAGGTGGGCTAATTATAAAAATTCAAATCAAATAGTTGATATAGTTGGCATTAGTAAGTTTGCCTGCACAGTGTCGAACATTGTCCAGTCTGCCCTGAGATTCTTAGAAAGGCGTGTAGAGACAAGGGGCTCTCTGTTAATCCTAACAAAACAGAACTTGTACTCTTCACTAGGAGGAAGAGGCTTGATGGCCTATACATGCCCACTATAGGAAATACGGTGTTAAGAGCTACACGGTCGGTTAAGTATCTGGGGGTCACTCTGACGCTAAACTGAACTGGCTCAAGTACCTACAGGAAAAGCCAGGAAGTTCAGAATGGCTTTTTGGGTGTGTCGGAGGGTCATTGGGACAACGTGGGGCCTTAAACCAAAGATGGTGTATTGACTATACACGAGTGTGCTTCGGTCCCCCTTATGTTATGCTGCAGTTGTGTGGTGGTCGGCCATGGCACAATATAGTGCAAGGCTAACACTAGATAGATGCCAGAGAATGGCGTGTCTGGGAATTACAGGCGCAATAAAAACAACCCCATTGGTGGCTATGGAGGTCCTCACTGGACTCTGTCCTATAGACCTGTTTGTAAAGGGGGAGGCTTGTAAAGTAGCTTTTAGAATAAGAGCGAACGGTGGCTGGCTGCCTGGCCAACCAGGAAACCATGGCGAAATACTATCTAGAGACATTGGATTGGACCTATTGCTTGCGATGGGGACAGACTCAATGACCTAGTTACAGATTTGACAGGCTGGTTAGGGTTTCCCTTTCAAGCAGAGATGAGTGGATGGCGAGTACCGAGCCTGCACAAGTCAAAGGAAGCCTCTGGTTTATGGACGGCTCACTTACAGAAGTAGGCGCGGGTGCTGGGGTGTACGGAAAGTTCTGTGTGTACTTCTCGGAGCCCATGCTCCCATGTCTTCCAAGCAAAGGTGATGGCAATCATGACTGCCGCACAGGAAGAAATGCGTCTAGGTGGCTTTGGAGGAATTGTTTCCATCTGCTCAGATAGTCAAGTGGCGAGAAAGGAGATCATGGTGCCACATACCAGCTCTAAGTTGGTATGGGAGTGTCAGGGGATCCTACAGACCCTTTCTCAGCGAAAACAGGAGACTCATATGGGTCCCTGGGCACGCTGGCATTAATGGAAATGAGAGGGCTGATGCTCTGGCTAGGAGGGGTTAAAGAGCACTCTTCTGGGACCAAAGCCGGCCCTTGGCATCTCTTTCCAAAAGGTTAAAAGAAGAATTGATCGGTAGACACTTATCTAAGGACTGGATCGCAGTTACAGCCGAGCTTTGTTGAGCTGTGATTGGGCCAAGGTGAGGGCTGTTATGGGACTGCTGACCGGACATAATCTTCTACATAGACATATGAAGATTATGGGCCTAACAAAAGACTCCACATGTAGGTTCTGTAAGGAGGATTTGGAGAGCTCCATACACATCTTGTCTCCTTGTGGAGCTCTCTCATCTCTTAGGCACAAAAACTTTTATTTAATATTTGTTTTTTCCAATGGATAAAACGTTTGGAATATAATATTGATCATCAGTAATAATATAGGAACCTCCTAAAACTGTACATTTGATATGTCAAGGTGCTGTGCGGCCAAGCAGCAATGGAGGTGGTAGTCCTCGAGGGAATGGGGGCATTATCGGCTCAGCAACTCTGGGCCGCAACAATGCACTAGCCGGACTCTTCACTCAAGGCATGCCCAGACTTAAACCTACCGGTGTTGATATTGGTGAGTGATTTGCTTCATAATTTATGACTTGAATATTCTCAAAGTATACATAGATACAACAAAGAGTGTCGACAAAATCAGCATTAAAGGAAATCATCCAAACTTAATTAAGTAAACTTTACTTTTTTCATACATAACAAATTAAATTTGTTTGTTATACACACGCATGCACACAAAAGAGGCGAGGTAAAGATTTCAAGAGGCGGCCCAGAGTTAATAATAAGTAAAAATTGTATAAAAATATGTTCGAAAATGATTAGTTAGCTAGTAACATTTAATCCTGTTTGACGAAGCCTATTTGGATTCTTTGTATCTGTCAATGGCGAATAAAGATATTTATTTATAGAGTTTAATACAGAAGTTAAGTCACCACTTTTACCATTACAGTTGTTTCATTTTGTGTCTGAGCTTTTAAGGCAGTACTGCTAGGGGTGCAGTTCTACAAGGCTAGGGGTATTATTACTATCAGCTCCTGTTTTAGAGGTAAAACCATAAGTATTCACTATCATATTGCTATTTTACTGTGGATACGTTTCTTATACATTATTTACCACTGGCTTACTAACGAGATCAGTATGACTATTGTTACGTTTTAATTATAATTAGTACCATGACTGCTAATAGTGACATCATTTTCTGGCGGAAAACCTATTTAGTCACTGGAACAACAGGTGATAACGCAAGCGTATCAGATAAAGGCGAGGTGCACTTTTGTTTCTTACTATCTTCCACTTGTTGCAACGTTTCTTACAGAACACAAATTGTAAGAGAGAAGCATGACTATCATGATTTTCTTTTGGTGACATAGTCATTACTGAGCTAGTATTTTCCATTATTGAGTATATTCTATGCATCGCACACCCCTATTAAATATGATGTTAGTATTAACTATAGTATAAATGCCACATTTATAATTATTTTTCTGCTTTAGCCATTCCACAGTAACAATTTTTTCACTTACCATATCAAATTTTAAAGCAAGTTCTGTAGCATAACAGGTGATGCTTTCGTAACGAGTCAAAAAAAAAAAAAAAAAAAAAAAAAACAAGCAGTCTTGTCTACAAAAGACTTTAGTACGAAGCACTGTCGTCAGATAGCTCTTATTTGCTATCGCTTAGTGAACAAAAGAGATGAGATTTACTGTTTATTGACAGAAGATGTAATTCTGTATCTGTATCTACAGTATTTACAAAGTGACTGAGGGTCAGCCGTAAGAACTGAACTTTGTTTCTGTTTTTGGAAGTATCCGAAAGTGAATCAACAAGAGATTGCTGGGGTTTGTCATCCAGCCAAAGCTTTTTACTACAAGAATTAGGTACATAAACTAGTGGTTTATTGATACGTTGTTTATTGTAACTAGAGTTAGGTATCTTTCTTCCAATTTTGGCCCTTAGTTATTTATTTTGATCACTCTTACTTTTGGCTGCGGCCATTTCTTAGAGAGAATAGCATTAAATGATAGTACATTTTAAAATTTACCCTGCAACGTTTCTATTTATTTATTTAGGCAAGATATTTTAGAACAAACCAAGCTTTTCACGTACTTACTTAGCTTGTTCTTGGATTTTAAAGGAAAAAACTTAAAATTAGTCGTAAAGTAGGGACGGTGATACTCCTGAGAATCACTTTGTTATAGGATTACAAATGGGCTGGGCAGCGTAGTGATGATGAAAGTGATTAGACGGCGCTTGAGGAAAGTCCAACGTCCGGGTCAGGTTACAATACAGCAGTACGTTGGTTATTTACAATGCGAGTGAGCGGGACACGATAAGTCCCACACATTGCAGAACTGGCTGGAGTATTGCTAATAATGACTTGCCATGTGCCATTCTCTTTAAGATTAATGGACATGGCCAGGACATTTAATATGCAATACAAAGCTTACTTGCATAGTCTATGAAAACAGTAGTCATCCACTGCAGCACAATTGATAATATCGAACCAAAAGAAATATGTAAAGACATTTATATCACTAAAATAGAAAACATGAGGAGCTCAAATCAAGCGTGATGTCTACAAGCAAGTAGCATTGCTAACCAATGAATATAGAACTTCAAAATATAGTTGCTAAAATCTTGAAGGCATAAATTATTGTTAAGAAGCAATTAATACATGTTAAAAAATTCCACCACTATATTCAATGCACTTGTAAGCTCGTTTTCTAATTGCTTGTGTTGCTTGTCTTAACACATCCAGTGCTACGTGGCTGCAAAGTTAGTCGGCCAAGCGGTTGTTACCGATGATGGCTGATGGCCGTCTAGTTGGCCATACTGCCTCACTCTCATTATTAAGCCAGTCTTCGCCTAGCCTTTGCCATGTTTGCTTTCAAGTAGGTCCCACACTTCTGCGGTTTCCTACGGGTAGAACATGGTTTTCAGTTTCCGGTCACGGTTATTTTTGAAGTTTCTATTACTGTTTTTAATTTGTAATAGATCTGGAAGTCTGGATTTGTAAGGGGTGAGATCTGGAAGTCTATCAAAAATCTTTCACTGATTGTAACTAGCTAAATGACCATTTTCAGAGATTTTTTTATGGTACTTTCTTTCCTATTTTTAGCTCTAGAATTATCTGTTAAAAATCTTGACCACTCCTCTTGGAAAACCCTGTAGAATAAATACAATATTTTTCTAACTTTCTTATCCTTCTTACCTATAATCAAAAAAAAATTCTTGCAATGAGAGTAAAAATTTGTCAGTTACTCCTTTAGTTCAGTTTTTAATTTATACTCTTGAAAACTTTCTTGGAAGCTTTTATAGAAACTTTTTTGTTTATTATATGATATAATTAATTGTATTACAAACTAAAGCTTTTGAACTGGGCTTCTTTTACATCATTTGGCTTTAGCAGATGTTTATGGGAAAATTGGTTTATTGTTTTAGACAAAAATACAAGGTATATCTAGAAAGTGAGTTCACATTGCAATTTTTCTAGCTTAAAAAATTTAGACAATGTGCCAGTTATAATAGCAATTCAACCTAACTAGTATCATTTTATTAAACAAATTCAATTAATTTATATTCATTATTCATTTCTAAGATACTGATCGTAGAGATATGGGCGAATATGAGGAGTGAATGAGTGTGATGAGTGTAGATGAACGAGTGTAGTCATTGTTACTATCTGAGTTTGACTTAGCTCAGAAAAGACTATTTATTAATAGCCCAAATGGTATAATAATATCTATTGAAGTTATTGCTTAATCTTCATTAACATTACAATCTTCTTTAAAGTTACATCTGCTGAGTGCTGTTTTATAAAGGTTTTGTCATAATTCTTAAGAATTTTTTTAATAACACTCAAAAAGAGGGAAACAAATTTTAAAATCGTTTTCTGTCCCATAATTTTACCACAGAATGAAGGCACTCAGTCTAGAAGTTTTTTAAGTATGTCTTGTGAAGTTTTCTGATTGGAAATTTTGGATAAAGCTCAAATTACTATTTTTTTTTATTGGAGGTTAATTTTTAGGACACTAGGCCTAGGATTTTAGTAAAAAAATGAAAGCAAAGTAGAGCAGCTTACCTGCTGAACAGGTAAATTGTAAATAGAACACACACACAATAAAGAACAGATAAAATATTTTGGGGCCACTGGCCCCTTCTTCAGTCATGCCTTTTAACAGATAAAAATTTCACTAACTTTATCTATTCTTTGTTGTGGCCTATCTAGGTACAGTTTATCAGGTATGCTGCTCTCCTTTTCTTTCATTGTTTTCTGAAAATTTTGTATAAAAAATTGTTAGTTTCCGGGACTGAATAAAACAACAAATGGCTTCTAAATGAATGCCTATATGAGGCTAGTTGAATAACCGTACTGTTTCATTCATTACAGCAATTGCCTGCCCAGTAATGGTAAGCATTATGTAGATTGTGTTTGAACTGACAATGGCTACATAATTGGCTATTCAACAAATTGGACCTTTGAACCTTGGGGAGGCATTGTATGCTGCTTAAGACAAAATGGTTCACTTGTCGATAATGATTGAATTGGTTGCAACAGGAGGAATTATTACATTAGGTTGCTAAATTATTTGGAAATAATTGAAGTGAGGATACTTTTTTTGACCAAAAAAATTAATTTATATGTTAATTAAAAGAACATTCATGTGTAAACAATGAAATAAATAAAATATTTTATTTTTACAAATTTTCATGAACTTTTATCTACCCCTAAACCAATCTGGATTTCAAAAACCAAAAAACATAATCCAGGAACTTGAAATAATGTAGATAGTAAATCCACAATCACTTCAGTCTTCAATTGATTAAGGCGATACCATGGTCATAACCCTTTAAAGGTTCTTTTGGGTGTGGAGGTAAACAATTCGGATTAGTCCTTTAGGTTCAGAAGAAATTAAAGTGATACGCAAGAATGCATAATATATTATCGCAAAAATTTCCTCAGAATTTTTGCGGTAAAAGAATGTTTGGGGTAAATATCCCTGTAAGCCTTTTTCTTCAATACCTGTAGGTTTTTTAAACAACCATAAACGGAATCTTGGTTGCTACAAACCAAAATAAATTGTTTAAATACATTGCTGTAGTTGTGGTGCTATGTGCCTATTTTAAATCAGTGCCTATAGAAATGATGAAGTCAAGATGGCTTAGGAAATGTATCATGAGAAAGAAAAAAGAATTTTCCCTGGGTAAATATTAATCGCACTTGATAATAAATTGGTTGGGGGTTTGACTAAATTAAGGGACAATAATATGGGTGCTGATTTCAAAACTTAAAAATGCTCAAAACAATATGTTTAGGTGATTGAACGGGTCCTGACCACTAATTAATGGTGGTTTGCCGTGCATGTCTGTCAGTCTCTCAGTCTGTAAGTGTTTCAATCGCCAACTCAGATGCAACCAGATATGGTGGAACATTTAGTCAAATTTATTTTATATCTCACTCCCCCATAAGTTATGTAATTTTAAATGCTTTTTGACATTATCAAAGTTTAATTCGCTGTTTAATCAAATCAAGCTTTAATCAAAGCTGTTTAATTCGCCATATTTTACACCTTGTGAATCCATAACTTATTTTACCATTCAATTGACATTTAACAACAAGTATTTCAGTATTTCAACCTAAATTTATTCCAAATTCTAAATCGCCAAGTTAACATTACAAGGAAAATGCCAATTTAAAGCAATATTATTGTATGATTAACAGCACTAGTGATGTATTGCAGTAACTTATTTACTTGGGGGTGAAGTGGTGAGGAGATTGTAGGAGGTTCTATGCTCCGTTCTCTATATCAACTGAGCGTCCGCTTAATCGTTGCCATCGGCGTGGATACTACTAGAGAAGTCTGGGATGTACATTTTGGACGGTAGTCAAGGTTGAGATGCTATGTAGAGAAGAGAACTGAGTGTAAGGCTTGCAAGTTAGCTGAAAATCAGACCAACACTATGTGGTTTAGATTCCACATACAGCTGTAGGTCCTTTACTTTGCCTTGCCTACTAGCTGTTGTTTGCCTGCCTAATAGCTATTTGGCTATTAATAAATAGCCTCCTGAGGAACAGTCAACCTTAGTTAGTAACATTGGTTACACTCGTTCATCTACACTCATTCGCCCCTCATATTTGCCCATATCTGGATGATCGGCGTCGTACTAACGTACAATGAAACCTTTTTATAGCCTATTATACTATTTAACATATCTGAGATTACATTGTAAAGTAGAATAGGCAGGCAAAGTAAAAATGTATAATTGGAGTTAATATTATTAAACATACCTTCTGGCGTTCTTTATCGCTGCTGAATTTGCGATGCGTTTCGTCAACAGAGTGACATCTTCAGGCATCTATTAAGTAGCTTATGAATATTAATATAAAATAGTTATTGCACATAATATAAATTAGTAAACGCAGTTGATTTTCATAGTCATGACTATGAAATTACTAATTTATTCATATTGTGTGCAATAACTATTTTATATTAACCCTTCACGCGCGGCAAACAAATATATACCCAGCATCTACTTTGCCTCAAACGCGGTAAACGAAGATATCCTAAATGAAATTTTTCTGTCGATAGTATAAATAATAGTTCCTAAAACTTCCGCTAGAGTGCAGCATCAACTTAGACATGTCTGGCCAACTCCCTCAGCCTATTAAAAATGTAAATTGTCTATGAATGAAAAGGGGGTGGAGCAGCCAATTAGAGCGTGCATGGGTGCGGCTCTGTCTCTTGTGTTTGCGCACGCGTAAAACGAAAATCCTCCTTCTGTCGCTCCACCCAAGAAAATTGTTTTCAACACATATCATTCTTTTTCTCTGTTTTCGAGTTTTCAATTTTTTTTTGTAGTTATTATTGTATCATAAATGAAAGATGCTGTTAAAAGTTTATGATACAATAACTTTTGAATGTTGAAAATTTTTTATATGTACTTTTTATCATAGTCGAACATCTACAATAAAATAGCGTTAAAAGTCGTAATTGTTACTTTAAATATAAATTTATGTACCTTTGTTTCTAAAACTTAAAAAAAGCTAACTTCACATTTTATTTTTTTTTATATTATTTTTTTTACATAATTATGTGTTACTTTAAAATAGGGTAAAATAATTTCAGCGTGCGAAGGGTTAATATTTAAAAAGCTACTTAATAGATGCCTGAAAATGTCACTGTGTTGACGAAACGCGTCACAAATTCATCAGCGATAAGGAACGCCAGAAGGTATGTTAAATATTATTAAACTTTTATAATTCAATCAGCAAGTTTAACAGTTAAAATTAGTTAACATATTTATGTGAAACAAATCGAAAGCAATTACAGGTTTATAAATGCTTAATCAATATTTATTAATATTTACCTAAAAGCAGTTTTGTATCTGTATAATTAATTTGTTGAGTGCGTGGTTGGTTAAAGCGCAGCTTCAGAAACCAAATGTTCTCATTTTGAAGCGATCTCCAGATTCACCAGTAATCATCAGTGTTCATTTGTTATTGGGTTATTAATTAATGACACTAACAATAATAAGCCAGTTGGTAACATAGATTACATTTGTTTATTTACACTCATTTAAAATCATATTCGCCCATATCTTGATGAGTGATGTATTCAGAAACAATAAATAATGAAATGAAAATGAAATGAAATGCGTCTTTATTTAACCAGGCGAAGTTGGGACTAGAAAGTCCCTTCTTCCACTTAACCTGATACAAAAATAATTACAATTATAACAGTTTTGTTTTTAAATACAGTAATTGCAACTGAATGAAAGTAACAAAACTATTATAATATATATATATATATATAAAAAAAAAAACTATTTTAAAGTAAATAATATTAACAACTATAGTGAAATGATATACAGGGTGAGGCAGACCACCCGTGCAGCATGTATAGCAGGAGAACGGTTTGGTCTAGTGGCCTAAAACAAAATGCTTTCCCCCTATATTGCATATGGGGAGTCCATTAAAAATGTTTTCATCAACCTTTTCGTAAAGAGTGTTGAAAAATTAGGGGTCATGGGTTCGAATCTCTAAATTATCAAATGCAAACATATGGCAAATAATACATCATTTTAAAGGTCTTGTTGAAAGAAACTCATTGATGAAAACAAAATTCATTTATCATGACACATTTCAAAATGGCGGCCATTTTTGTGGAAAATATTGACGTTTACGGAATACCCTATAGTTTTCTTACTGTTTGAGATAGGTTCATTCCGATTTCAATTTCTTACTTGCAAAACCCTCAGCTTCACTCTGATATGCCGCATGACTACTTTTATCATTATTTTGATATTGGCCCCCTAATACGAATTTTGAAAAATTAAAAATTCCTTAAAGTCAAAATTTTTAAATAGCAACATGCATCATGTTGTATATCATTTTAAAGCGCTTGTTAAGACAAACAAATTTTGCATTACACTTTTTTTTGTATCTCCAGTGGTTTTTGAGAAATAAGCACAAACGTGTTTTTAATAATAATTTTCCCACCTTTTTACGTTACTTTGGCCATACATTTTGTATTTAAAAAAATGATCAGATTTATAAAAATATAAATTGGTATTTTTACTCTTAATGTCTCTTAAAAAATACACGATTTGTATTTTTTACAAGATTTGTAAATTCTTGTATTTATTTGTATTTATTTGCAACTTTTAACATAATTGCAACCTTAAAAAAATTAATAAGTAATAAGAGTATCGTACAAAAATATCCAGAATCCAACTGAACTTACTTTACTGTAAATTACATGTGCTCGAATTGAAAACCATTATTTTCTATACATAGTTCTATTCTGGAGGTGAAGCTATCTACAGCTCGCAATACTTCTTCGCCACTGATAGAATTTATACCATGTCTGATTCTCTGCATCATATCTTCGATTGTTGTTGGTCGTCTTTTGTACACTAAATCTTTCAGCCTACCCCACAAGTAGAAATCCATACAAGTTAAATCAGGAGATCTTGGAGGGTAGTTGACAGGACCACCTCTTCCAATCCATCTTTCAGGATATTGTTCATCAAGAGTTTGTCTGACGTTGTTGGCGTAGTGAGGTGACATCCAAAACTGAAAGCACTGAGTCAAAATCTAACATTTTAATTGCGTAAATCGAAATAAGGAATTATGTAAGCAAATTTATTTTTTATTAAGATATTTCAATTTGACAAATACAGGCAAAAAGCGTTTTACATTAAGTACTGTGTTATCATTGCTAGTAATACAGATATGGTATTATTACTAACAGTGGCGTATATACAAATTTTTTTCGGGGGGGCCGATCTTGGTTAAGCAAGTATTACCAAGACACATTACCGGGGGGTCCGGGGGTACCGCCCCGGGAAATTTTTCAAAAAGTAAACTCATGGAGATGTCATTTTACGTTATTCTAGCTCCTACAAAATTGGGATAGTATTATGTTTTAAGTTAAAATGATAGGCTATATGTTTATAATGTACACAATTACACCGATTTTGTATATGTTTAGAAATATTAATACATAAAATGTGATGAACATTTTTTTTATTTATGGATAAAAAATATTTATTTTTGTATATTTCGGGGGGGGGGCCGAGGCCCCCTCGGCCCCCCCCATATATACGCCACTGATTACTAATCTGGTATTATTACAATCTGGTTTAAAGCTTATTACTAAGATAATCTTGAAGGGAATATGTGGCAAATGGCCTTTTGGTTCCAGATTTGTATGATTCTCTAAAATTAAGAGACCTTTGTAAAAAACTGAAATCACCATAATTGTAATTTTATCATTTAAAATTGTTTGTTGTATTTTTATACTTTAATATTATAAATAAATATTAATAGTTTTTATACACAGTACCATTACTCGCTTCGCATGGTTAGGTACCTTTCACAATTGGCCTTTACTGTTCAGTACAACCAGTTGATACTTTGCTCCTGGGTTACTGCAATTATTATTAATCTTATGATTGTTTAATCAGCTGATTATTTTCAGCTGTTTATAAAATCAGCTGTTCTAGTGCATTATTGTACACTTCATTTTAGTTCCTGAAACAAAACTTATTTTATTTGACAACCACTTTAATTCTCCACTTTATTCCTTATTTTGTTCTTTTATTGTGAATGATAGTTCTGTATTTACTGAAATGCCGTACACAAATGAAGAGGCTTTCCAAATGCTAATGGTGTTAGGCGAATGTTTCCAGAATTACTCAGCTGCTGCGAATCTCTACGCAGAACGTTATCCAGACAGAGAAGTTCAATCACGAATGGCCTTTCAAAGACTTGCTAGTCGTGTGCGTGAAAAAGGACAGGTTCAGCCTGATTTCAATAAAGGAAAAACCCTAGCTAGGCCTGTAAGAAGTGATACGGCACCAGACATTTTGGCAGCGGTTCAACTCAATCCAACTGACTCGTCCAGAAGAATAGCTCTAGATGCGGGTGTGAGTCAAAGGTCAGTGTTGAGAATCTTGAAAGATAACAAAATGCACCCATACAAGATATCATTACACCAAGAACTGCATGGTGATGATAGCCATCGAAGAATGACTTTTTGTTTGTGGGCTAGGGAAATGTTACAACAACGTGAACATTTTTTTCGTAATGTACTGTGGTGTGACGAAGCAACTTTCCGCAGCAACGGTGAAGTGAACCGCCATAATATGAGGTACTGGGCCTATGAGAATCCACACTGGATGCGAGAGGTGGATAACCAGAGATACTGGACTTTGAATACTTGGTGTGGCATCCTTGGTAGAAAAATTATAGGTCCCTTTTTCTTCAGAGAACACCTAGTTGGAGACACTTATAACAACTTTTTGCTAAATCACCTGCCTAACCTATTAATAGATATACCCGACGAAGACATAGAACATTTGTGGTTCATGAATGATGGGGCACCACCTCACTACGCCAACAACGTCAGACAAACTCTTGATGAACAATATCCTGAAAGATGGATTGGAAGAGGTGGTCCTGTCAACTACCCTCCAAGATCTCCTGATTTAACTTGTATGGATTTCTACTTGTGGGGTAGGCTGAAAGATTCAGTGTACAAAAGACGACCAACAACAATCGAAGATATGATGCAGAGAATCAGACATGGTATAAATTCTATCAGTGGCGAAGAAGTATTGCGAGCTGTAGATAGCTTCACCTCCAGAATAGAACTATGTATAGAAAATAATGGTTTTCAATCCGAGCACATGTAATTTACAGTAAAGTAAGTTCAGTTGGATTCTGGATATTTTTGTACGATACTCTTATTACTTATTAATTTTTTTAAGGTTGCAATTATGTTAAAAGTTGCAAATAAATACAAATAAATACAAGAATTTACAAATCTTGTAAAAAATACAAATCGTGTATTTTTTAAGAGACATTAAGAGTAAAAATACCAATTTATATTTTTATAAATCTGATCATTTTTTTAAATACAAAATGTATGGCCAAAGTAACGTAAAAAGGTGGGAAAATTATTATTAAAAACACGTTTGTGCTTATTTCTCAAAAACCACTGGAGATACAAAAAAAAGTGTAATGCAAAATTTGTTTGTCTTAACAAGCGCTTTAAAATGATATACAACATGATGCATGTTGCTATTTAAAAATTTTGACTTTAAGGAATTTTTAATTTTTCAAAATTCGTATTAGGGGGCCAATATCAAAATAATGATAAAAGTAGTCATGCGGCATATCAGAGTGAAGCTGAGGGTTTTGCAAGTAAGAAATTGAAATCGGAATGAACCTATCTCAAACAGTAAGAAAACTATAGGGTATTCCGTAAACGTCAATATTTTCCACAAAAATGGCCGCCATTTTGAAATGTGTCATGATAAATGAATTTTGTTTTCATCAATGAGTTTCTTTCAACAAGACCTTTAAAATGATGTATTATTTGCCATATGTTTGCATTTGATAATTTAGAGATTCGAACCCATGACCCCTAGTTTTTCAACACTCTTTACGAAAAGGTTGATGAAAACATTTTTAATGGACTCCCCATATGCAATATAGGGGGAAAGCATTTTGTTTTAGGCCACTAGACCAAACCGTTCTCCTGCTATACATGCTGCACGGGTGGTCTGCCTCACCCTGTATGTAATTACAAGTATAAAATAAATTAACAGACTTAGAAATAAAAATAAGATTATGAAATTCCACTTACACCCTCACACACGCTCTCTTCAACTGGATCACACGCTCATTCACATTTATTAACTTAATAGTAAATCATAAAACTAAAAGAAAAAAGAAAAAACTTACAAACCACATTCATACGTATCCTCCAGATGCTTGCCAAACACTACCGGCTATCATCGGACCCGCAGGAGAAAGGTCTTTACCTCCGCCCTGAAGCGATAACAGTTATCAATGTTCCTCATACCATCTGGAAGGGAATTCCACAGACGGCAAGAATTTACGGTAAACGATTTATTAAATATTGAAGTTCTATGAGTAGGAATACAAAGAAGGGAAGCACCCCTGCGTGTTTCCCGGGCACTAACATGAGACAAAAACTTTAAGTTATCATACAGATATTTAGGAGACTTCTTGTGCAATACCTTGTGTAAGAAAGAAATGGTGTGAAATTCATAGAGCCCCTTAATTTTTAGTAAAGAAAGTTGATCATAGAATTGGGTTACATGATCTCTTCTTGAAAGATGAAATATGAATCTGATGCAGTAATTTTGTACACGTTGAAGTCTCTCAGAGAGCTCGGCAGACATGTCATTAATCACGACGTCACAATAATTAAAGAGAGTGAGAACTAGAGTCCTTACTAGCAACACTTTGACATTCAGTGGTAAGTAAAGTGCAAACCGTTTCAAACTGTGTATGCCTGCAAACACTCTGTTACAAATTTCAGTTACCTGTTCAGCCCATCCCAAGGTCCTAGTAATAGTGAGTCCAAGGTTACGTACTTTGTCGCTGTATTCAAGTACCTGGTTGTTCAGAATAAGTTTCGGGATGTCATTGAAGTTAAGTTTGTTAAGAACTTTGCTGTAACCAATTATTATGACTTGGGTCTTATTTTCATTCAGTTTCAATCCATGGCGGAGGGCCCAAGAGCTAATAGCTTGTATGTCGGAGTTCATAAGAAATACACATCTGACCAAGACAGTAATTGAAAAGTGGTGATATATCTGCAAGTCATCTGCGTACAAGTGAAATTTAGAGTTTAAAATTACATTAATTATGTCATTGATATAAAGAGAGAAGAAAAGTGGCCCTAGCACTGTGCCCTGAGGTACACCTCTAGTAACAGATCTCAAGTGTGAAGCACCATTACCAGCTTTCACATACTGTCTACGGTCAGATAGATATGACCTCACCCAGTCAACACAACCATCAGAAAATCCACTCCTCTTCAACTTAAGTAAGAGAAGAGGGTGAACAACGCAGTCGAAGGCCTTAGAAAAATCAAATAAAGTTGAGAGTGTCAATTGCCTATTGTCCATGGCACGACGAATATCGTCAGTTATTTTTAGAAGTGCAGATGTGGTACTGTGTTGTGGTCTGAATCCAGATTGAAAATTGGACAGGATATTGTTACGTTCTATAAATGATGATAGCTGCTCATGTACCACTCTTTCAAGGCACTTGGATTTAGCTGGGAGGATATTAATAGGTCTGAAATCAGAAGGTGACAGGGGAGAGCAGCATTTATGAAGTGGGCGTACAATAGCACTATTCCAAATGTTTGGAAAAGTGGAAGACATGAGAGACCTATTAAAAATCAATGTAATTATTGGGAGTGTGACAGGCAAAGTATCTTTGATAAATTTAATAGGAATATTATCGGACCCGACTGCATTACTTGTAGTTCTCATGACTGCTCTACACACATCAGCCTCCGTTACAGATGAAAAGGAAAACTGCTCCTCAAAATGAGGTAAGGGCAATCTGTGAAGTTGGTCGATGTAAGCAGGAACTCCTGACTGGTCCACTGGTATATTTACGAAATAATCATTGATGGTATTGAGATCGATGTTGATAGATTTTTCAACCATGGGTTTACCAAGTCCCATTTCTTTGACTTTGGACCATCATTTTTTAGATGATTGGTGGAGACCAGAAAAGGATCTATAGTAGTACCTAGCTTTTGCATTACGTATTTGTTGTTGAGTACTATTTCTAAGACGTTTATAGGATAGCCAGTCCTCAGGTAACTTTGAACGTTTCGCTCTTGTAAACGATAGATCTCTTGCTTTTTGAAGGCGTCGAATATCATTAGTAAGCCAAGGAGCAGGCTTCTTTGTAACTCTTCGTAATCAAAGGAGCATGCTTGTCATACAAGGTAATTAAGATGTTATTAAATGCCTGTACCATATTATCAACGTCAGGGGAAAAAAGTACATCGTCCCACTGAGTTACATGCAAATCGAAAAAAAAATTCTTCAAAATCTATGGCTTTATAATTTCTATGTTGAATATATTTGGGTTGTGATTTAGGAGGCTGAAGTTTGTAGGCACAGAAGATGAGATCATGCTTAGATAGGCCAGGAGCAGGGAGTTGTCCATGGTGTGCAACATGAGTGAGATCGTTAACGGCAATAATATCCAACCAGGTATCACCAGTCACAGTGTGGTGGGTGGGCTGAAGTGGTAGTATTTTCATGTCACAGGAGTCAAACATAGTTGTCAAAAATGTTTTGTTGTAAGTAATTTGACCCACCAAATCGATATTGAAGTCTCCCATGACAATTACATGCCTGTACCTAGCCATAAGGTCGAGAAGAATATGTTCAAAATCAGCTAAGTACCCTAGATTTGGTGCCCGGTAACAAATACCAACTAAAACGTGTATTCCATTTAGATTAACGACAATAAACATAAACTCAGGTCTTCCTGGAATTAAAGCGTTAGAAGAAAATATAATTTTACAAGGGAGGTGAGACTTGACGTAAATTGCTACACCACCACCTCTTTTGTGAAGGCGGTCATTTCTAAATAAATTATAACCAAATAGCTCGACACTTTTGTCACTATACGAAGGCTTAAGCCAAGTCTCAGATATTAATATGATATCAAAAAGAGACGATTGAAATATTGTCATGAATTCGTCAATATGACAGAAGAGGAATTGTGCATTAACGTGAGCTGCCTTGAGAGTATTTGAAAAAGGGGCGGAGTTTGGAGAGAAGTTGAGGCAGGGGGTGCAAGTGTGTCTGCAGGGCGGGAGGAGCGTCAGGTATCACGGCGGGCGAGTGAGACACCACGGGCACAACGCGACCGGCAGCGGACGGCACATTTTGGAGGAACCATTCACACTACAATCATACCAACAATCACACCATGACAACAAAACTAAAAGATACTTATACATATTAAATATGGATATATAATAGGCCTACGTTTCCTAGATCGGCTCTGAGTAAACAAAAACATAGGTAATTAAAGTTGGTTTGACTTCAAGTTGAAAATAAATTAATGTAATAGTATACACAATTATAATTATGAATTTACTTTAAAATAACAATAAAAAGTGTAAAAAGACATTCAAAATGCTCAAGATTAATGCAGAAGTACGGGTTTCATACATTATACTTAAATTGGCATACATTTTAATAAACAGTTTATGGGGGGAAGTAATAATAATAAATAAATAAAAACTTACGATTCTAAACCATATACACACACACTCACACCATAAATACATCCTAACAACAACAGAGCAAGATAACCTACTAACAAAGTAATTTTAGTTATATAATGGGTTGCAGTGATGTAAATACTGATCGAATGTGGATATAATAATTGTGCTAATATGCTGTTGAAAGTGGAACATTAAGATGGTAATAATTTGTCGTTAAATATACACAATTAATAATAATAATAAAGAAAACGTTGTAAAAGTAAAAATAATAATAAATCAATGAAATTAAATCTGTAACTATTATTTAATGAAAGACAACATTTACTTTTCTTTAATTGAATTGACCTAAATAATAACGGTAAACATAGTAATTAATTATCAAATAGTAATAATAAATCAATAAAAATATATTTGTAACTAATATTTAAAGAAAACATTGATGACGACTAAAGATTGAGCACATGAAGGTTTAATAAACAATAATTTTATATTTTTGTCTATGTATTTGAATACAAATTTGTTCATGATTATTTTAAATATCTTACGTCTTAGCAGCGGTAACAGGCAGGTCCTCCATTCGAGTGGCACTCCCCCGGCGGCCGTCCCCGTCAATCCACATCACCCGACCGTCTACAGTCCATGTTTGCGGACTCCGAAGATGGTTGAAGCCCTCCGGAACACCTCCAGACGCAGCTTCGTAAGATCCTCCCTGATGACCATTCCGGATCCTTTCAATTTCTTCTTTTCGGCAAACACCCTTCGCCGATCTCTGTAGCTAACGAACCGTACTATGATCGGTCGGTGTTGCTTGGAGCCATCAGGGCGGGGCTGCGGCACAGGTCCGAGGCGGTGGGAGCGACAGATGGCGGCTACCGGAAGCTCCACTCCAAGCTGGTCCTGGCAGAGGCTGACCATCAGCTGATCTGTGTCCTCCCCTGGCTTCTCAGGGACTCCAAAGACCCGAACACAGTTCCTACGTTGGTACTGCTGAAGGTCATCCGTCTTCTGCAACAGTTGTTTGTCCAGACTCTGCACTATCTCAGCTAGCTTCGACACTTGTCGCTTCAAAGAATTAATTTCCTCCTTAAAGGGTCTTAAGGCGTCAGAAACTGCTTTATGTACCGTTTCTTCAATTTTTTTTGGACAACTTAATTACTAGGTTGTCAAAAACGTCACTGTCTTTGCTAAGAATGTTTTTCAAACACTTCTCAATGAAAGCAGGGTCGACCGCAGGTGGCATTGTTGGGCAGTCCTTATCAGAGACGCTTGAGAAATGCGATAACGGTCCCTCGGACTTTTGCTTATCAGCAAGCTTGCCTCTCGTCCTACCAGCCGGTGGTGAATTAAACATGAACTTGCACTCACTAAAATGCAATTTTTACCATCAGGTGAAAAGCAAATAGCAAACGAAATTTACAAGTTTATTGAAAATATAGTTACCTTCAGTTATATCGCAAACCACGCACTAAAATATGCAGTCAAACCACTCAAAAAATCAAAGAAAGCACGAGCCAATCTACAAGCGTGGCCTCTACTCACAACTCATCCCCTCCACCATCTGCATAAATCCACCTTTAAGTTTTTTATAGTAACTATTTGTCAATTTACATGAAAGCATGAAAAAATACATAAAATTTTTACAACAATTGTACAATCATAAACGTTTAATTAAAATATTTAATATAATTGAAGAATTATTACTCTGTTGACCGAGTAAGGAAGTTAAATCGCCCAGTGCCCTTTGGACATGGGCTATTACTTTCAATGTGTTTAATATCTCAGAACGATTTCTTGATGAAAATTTGATAAAAGTTTTATTTTCTCCCTTTTAGTTTTTTGTTCTAACAAAACTGGCAGTAAATTAAGATGTCCTTTTTTCATAATATACTAAATAATTCTACTAATAAAATACAACAGATTAGTAACGGCTTTGAAATAAGACTCTTACCAAAAAGATTAAAAACGATTATTCATAATTTAACAGTTTCATTACATGTTGGTTAAAACGATAAACGTCAACCTCTTATCGCAATAAATACATTATGTAATAATATTTTAAAATAATATTTTCAGTAAATCCAAGATATTACTTAGCAGTATATATATTATATTTCGTAGAGTTTTCATTGTCAGCTATAAAATAAGTGAAGGAATGAAAAGTTGAAAACCAGATTCAAAATTAAATCTGTATAACTTTTTTGAGAGAAAAATTCTGAAAGAAATTGAAATTCAAAAACATTACAATTTCAACAGAGCCTGAGTTTTAGAATATATGGACACTATTACTTTGTCAATTTGGAATCTATTGGCAACATAAAAGACCCAAAAATAAAAAAAGTAAACACTGTGAACATTTCAGAATCAACAAGTACTCAACCTAATCCCTCACCTAGGGAGGGTGCTGACTATATTAAATATAACCTCTAAGGTGGAAGGGCGCTAATATTTAACAACAAGGCTAAAATGACAGATGTTTTATTTAATGTATATACAAATTTGACATGGTTGAAACCCAAATACCTAGATAATAGTTGGAATAACTTTATATTAAATTTTGTTTCATGATACTTTAGTTTTGTTTGCAAGTGAAACACTTTATTTTTAAAATTTGTTTTATGAAAACTTAACACAAATGTAACAAGGAATTCTATAAACTTAAATACAGTGAGTGTAAGACTAAATTAACTGATTAGTGACAGTCTCACTGTATCAGTGACTCACTCTGACCCATTTGAGACAAGTGATAAGGCAAGTGATATGAAAGTGACTGATAAAGGCTGTACTGATATCACCAGAAGTATTTACACCGAAGTACGTGGAGTAATATATGTTATTAGTGACTCACTACGGAGTGGCCATAACTAAGGGGCTAAGCCAATGGCTTACCACGCAGCTGGCCGGGTTCGATTCCAGGTGTGACCCCTGTGCTGTTATCACCTGCATTTGTTTACAACAAACACCATGGCATAATCTGCTACCAAGCTATTTGGGAGTAATGTGGAGAATATAGATAGTAGTATCCTCAGAACCCATTGGCCTATTTTCACAGATCCGTTTCCGTGACAGCCGATCTGGGTTCAAAATTACTATCACAGATCTGTTCCGTGATGGTAACAATGCCTTTTAAATATTAAAAAAAAAACAAAAAAAAAACAACTATTGCATCAAATGGTTAAACATATTAATAAAAACCATCAGTGATGTCCAAAACATAGTAAAAAAATATATGACCTACCACTTGATCATTTTATAACCTAAAATACATCGTAAATCAGCAATGTTGCGCGCCAAACTACAATGTTTGCGAGCTAAACAACAATGTGTATGACAATAATAACCAACTTATTGTTACTCTGTATGCTTCAATATTGTTTTCTGTTCCTTGTCAGCTTTGTAACAATCAGCTGGTTTGTTTTAAAATCAAATATAGCTTTCAGTTTGAGATTGTAATCATAAGCAGACAAGTGCGAATGTTTTTTTATTAGTCATGGCGGGAGCATAACTAAAGGATTACCTATGTAAGCATAGTAAATATTTGTACAAGAAGGGAGAGCTGTAGAAGAGCCTTCAGTGGGCCTTGAAACGTTGACAGTTGTCAACATCCATCTACTGGAGGTCATATCCCTAGCCGCCCTCGATGAACTCGCAGTGGATTGTGGACATCCATTCCTATAATAATAGGAATGCAGTGGACTACAATCTTCTCGTGCACCACACCACCAGATTCCAGAAGAAGCCCACTTATGCAGGAGTCAGACTCTTCAACTCACTCCTGTTAGAACTTGTGAGAACCAGCCCCGATTCATCCAGGTGGAAGCTGTCAAAGTTGTTGCAACTTCACCCATTCTGCACTGTGCACGAGTATATTGACTGGCAGAATTTTCTATCGCAAAATTAATATCTTGCTACTGATTTATGTCAACAAAAGACTGTATTTTAATGTTTTTTGTTATTGTTATTATAGGAAGATTAATTTTCATTCTTCATGATTGTTAAACAAAGATAATCTCCCTCTGTAAAGTGTTATTGCTTTACCTGCAATGGTTCAACTAATATTATGCCGTCCCCAGACTTTTGGTGCACGTTGTATTATAGATTGCGAGTAATACTATTAATACCAGATATATAGTTGGTATGTTTATCTGTCTGTAAGGTTGAATTTTAACACCACTGGCTGATAACCATGAAAGTCACATGTTTTTCATGGAGAGGGTTTTCATGCTATGCAGTTTAAAGTCTATTGCTTAACAATTTCAAAAGAATCAAATCAAATCAAAACATTCTTCATTGTCATGTTCGTCAAGAACAGAAATGGTGTCAGTTGTTGTACAAATAAAGGTTTATAATGCAGTAATGGTTGAATATGCACATGGTAATATAGGTTCTCATGGCTAGTCAAAGTTACATTGTAGAAACTCGTTGGTAGAGTAGAATAGTTGATCAGTCAGCCAGTTGTGAAGTTTTGTCTTCAACTTGCCTCCTCTACATGTTCTTATATCCCCTGGTAGATGGTTAAAGAATTTAACCCCCTGGTATGTTGGGTTTCTTTTCATGATGTACTGGAATACTGTAGAGGTTAGCATTACGTGTGTTGTACGTATGTAGATCATGACCTCTCAGCAAGTCCTGCCCATCAGCATGCATCACTACTTCTTGTATGTAGAGTCCAGCAATTGTCAAGATCTTCAGAGTCTTAAAGACTTGCCTGCAAGTGTCAAGTCGTTGGAGTCCGGCCAGGATTCGCATTGCCTTCTTCTGTATGACAAGTATCCGTTGAATGTTCCTTGCTGAGGCTGCTCCCCAATGCTGGGATCTGCTAGTATACTATAAGAATTTATGTGTTACATTTAATCAATCCTTTTTTAATTAACCTAAGAGTTGTTATATTCTGGTTTTCATAACACATACTGTTTTGTCACAACATGAAGTATAAACTAAATTTGTATTTTCAGGTCAGAACAATTCACAGTCTCTCACATCACTCCCTTCAGCTACGGCTTCAGGGGTAAGTTAACAAGCATTGTAAAAAAAAAATTAAATTAAATCAATGAAACAATATATTTTTAATAGTTGATAACTTAACCGGAAATAAGCTGTCACAATAGGAAACCGTGAAAAAACACTGTTTAAAGTGTAAATGACATATTGAAACCAGGATATCCAAAATTATTCAAAAAAGAATAAAGATGATGACCAAATATAATTCACTGATGAAATCGTATTGAAAAATAGCTATTTCACTTGGAAGCGTTAATTAAAAATTGTAAAAAACAACTGGACATATAAGTAATGCATTTAATTATTATTTATTGTTAAAATTAATATTTAAAATTCCTACTCCTAAGGGTTAAAATAATGAGTTGATCTAAATGTTTTAAAATGGTTTTGTTCTGTAAAAATAAAGAAGTGTTTGATTTTTTTTTCTTTGGAAACGATAATTGTGTTAATGCTTGAAATTGATTCAAATTTTGCTATAGTTGAATCTATTCAATTTAAAGTTAACATATCAACTAAATTATAAACAGTGTTGGATGCTAGAGGCTTCACTTTAAAAGTAGAATCGCATAACAAGGATCTAAAAATATTACATATTGGCAGTGGAAAACCTTTTTTAATAAAGACATTAATCATAGACATCAGTCTTCAGTCGGAACTTTATTATTTTCAGTTATTCTTTGTGAGACCCTTTCGTAATGCCTATCATGTGAATAAGTAGTGTAGACTGTAATTTGCAATCCCAAAAAATTCCTTCTTTCATAGAACTTATTTCCTATACAATTGTTCTATATTGATTGTTATGTGCGTGAAAATGAGTATATGCTTTTTTAAAGTTTTTAATTTGGTATCATTTTGAATGCAAAAAATACTAGATTTACTGTTTGGAAAATAATAAAAAACATTTTTGGCATGTTTATTTAAGATACAATTTTTAATATTTTCAAATTGGTTCAGAAATTAAAAATTTGATTCTTTTATTTTTTACAGAAATAATTTGAAGGAAGAATAACAACCATAAAAGAGATTCATGGCTCTTGTAGAAGTATAAATATAAATAAGAAAATTTTAATGGCTGTGCAGAAGTTTGCCAAACCATTTATCAAATACCATGACTGTACGTAATTTTAAAAAGCTTGGTTGTTTGACGATAATGAAAACAAATAATGTTTTTTTGTTCATGTAGAATTTACTTTTACATGAAAGTCATTGCTTGAAAAAATAATTAGAAAACAAGATTGCCATTAGAAATATGTGGTATGTGAAAGGTTTAAGAAATCACTAACACATTACAACAGTTCTTTTTTCTAATAAAAATTAAATTTTTACAACTTTAACAAGACAAAAACCGTTTTAAAAGTGAAATAATGTATATTTATGACAATAAAAACTACATTAATAAAAGTTGTAGAGATGCAACTTGCAGTAAACAAGCATCAGAAATGAGAGTTAAGTGAATTGAATCTGAAAATGCCTTGCTGAATCCTTACGATCTCTTCACAAAAACAGACTTTTGTTTATTGTTTACAGTAATGAACTGATGCTTTTTTCTTATTGAAGTAATCTACAAATTCTAAAACCTTTACTTGACTTCATTATTTTTACTCCTCAAGGAACTTAGGGCTCCAACAAGTGTCTTCCGCTGGTCCCTGTTAGAAGCGACTCTTTTTTACTTCCTCTCAACTTCTTCCTATTTGTCTAGACTCTCTTTCGACACTTTGCTTCCAACTCTCTTTTGGCCTTCCTCAACTTCTTTCACCTTGCAGAGTCCAATCTTGTGATTCTTTTTCCAGAGCATAGTTTGGTTTCCTTAGTGTGTAACCTATCCATCTCCACTTCCTTTTCTTTATTCCTCATTTACTGGCTGCTGGTTTGTTAGCCCAAGCAATTCTTTATTTGAAATCACTTCTGGCCACCAAATGTTGACTATCCTTCTAAGGTAGTGATTGATAAATTATTGCGATGGCTTTGTCATTATTATTGAAGTTTTCTTTGATATATTTTATAATCTTTCTCAGTACCTCATTTTGAACTTAGTTAATATATTGTTTCATATATTTTGGAATACAAGAACTAAAGGTCAGTGTGTATTAAAAGTCCAACAAAAACTTTTTTCACTCAGGAGCTGTTATTAATATTCAGTTTTTTATGCTTCATACTTCAGACTTTGCTCAAGATAACTAACATAGACTTCAAATGGATTTCTATTAGTGGCTCTTACGGTTTTCTGTAGGCATATTTCATCCAGTAAAATATTTGAAAAAATAAAAATACAAGGGCCTATAATTTCTTTTAAGAGCAATTAAGAACGGTTCTTCTTGTACAAAGATAATTGGTCCATTTCCTTTTTATTCTTTGGATCATACAGGCAGGCTCACGTCAAAATCACAATAGTCTCCATTATCAGAGGCAGTTTCACTGGTTACACCTTGCTCAGAAAGGTCATCACCGTTATTTATATCACGTTTAATAGTTCCATTCTTTCTGTAACTTGAAGTAAATGTCATTTTACACAAAAATAATAATAAATGTTTGCATGAATTTGTGTCAGGCTCTATCCACACAGTGGCATGCACTTATTAAAATATGGTAGCTCTGTCTGTATAGTTGGCAACGTGTCAATTGTTCAGTTGGAATAAATGGTTGTTACAAGAACCAAAATTATTGATACGTTTTTATGATACATTTAATATGTAAATTTATTTATGTCTGGTACATTGTAATGAATCTAAATCCAACTGTCTTATTGCTTCAGAAACAGGAACAGACGAGGAGACAATTTAATGTAGATATAAAAAATAGAGGACCTCCACCGAAACCTCCTCCTGCCAACCTGAAACCAACAATGCCTCAGGTGAGTTGTAACACGTTCACCACGATGTGCGCCATCGTTGGTACACGCTACAAATCTTTGAACAATCAAATTAGTGTAGTTTTATCTAGTGTACTATGATGCTAAAAAATGACAATGTTTTCAAGGTCAACAATTCAAATATTCAGTAATGTTTTTACAGTATATATTTTATACGATCCTTATACATGAGTTTGTTGAATGGATAATTTATGTACTGAATAAAAATTGAGTGTGCCTGAAAAAAAAATAATGTGCCTTGATTGTTTTAACAAAATTCATTAAAATCTTGTTATTTTATCAGACAAACTATTTTTAAGTATGACAAACTTATATCTTGTGGCTTACTTATTATAAAATAAAATCCTTTTGAATAAGTTTTAACTATAATGTTGATTTTACACTATGCAAATCCTGGTATTAATTCACTGAAACGTGCGCCACTGGTGGACATATATGGTCCATATTTAGTATTAGACACGTTTAAGATATTCTACTGTACGTGTTGGGATGGTTAAGTGGGTCAGTACAGCTGAACGTGTAAGGTGCTTTCCATTGTTTTGAGATTTTACCTTGAAACAAAATGGAAATTACATTTTACTAAGGTATCTGAATTTTTTCAGGTATCCTGATGATTTTTTTACTTTTAATAAAATAGTGTAACTTACTTTTGAGACAACCCTCATATAAATGGGGCAATCAATGACACTAGATCAGTAATGTGATTGTGGTAGACAAAACTAAGGAATAGTTAGACTACAATTACCACTCATCAGCTTTGTAAATTCCAAATTCACCTACATTTTCTACATTTTATCAAAACCCATCTGCCCACCCATACACGTACAGTGATATTGACCGACCCGCCCGCCCATACACGTAGAGTGATATTGACCCACTCACCCACCCATACACATACAGTGGTATTGACACACTCACCCACCCATACACATACAGTGGTATTGACTGTTTATATTGCTTTGGTATTGACCCACCCACCCGCCCTTACACGAACATTGGTATTGACCCACCCGCCGGCCCTTACACGAACATTGTTATTGACCCGCCCTTACACGAACATTGGTATTGACCCACCCGCCGGCCCTTACACGAACATTGGTATTGACCCATCCGCCGGCCCTTACACGAACATTGGTATTGACCCACCCACCCGCCCTTACACGAACATTGGTATTATATATGTTCACAGTGGCGGGTGAGTCAATACCACTGTACGACTATAAATTACGTATGCAACTAAGCACGACAGATAACAGTATACAACTAAGCACAGTAGACTCAATAAAAATATGTTATTATTTTGTATTTATTATTAGGACTCATATCGTCAATATATTGTAAATATAACTGTGCAATTAGTGTACAGAGTGTAATTAAATGAATGTAATCATTGTTATTAATAAGTTTGACTGTTCCTTTGGAGGAGATTTTAAAGTGTGATACGTGTATATTATAGTTATGTTCACTCTAAATGTAAACACATATCTAAGATTTACATTTAATCGCATATTGATTGCTTGTGTTATCATTATGAACATAACACAAGCATTTATCTCTTTTCAAACCAAGACAATGAACAGTTTTAAATATGTTTCTGACTTTGTTATATTGAAGCAAGTTATAAAGGCCAACCTTATACATTTGTATATCATTCTTATAAATGATATAGAAATGTAAAATTCAGTAATATAATTCAGAAAAGACGTTCAACAAAATCTAAAATATCTATCCACTTTTGCTTATATATTGCTGTGTATGTTAGGAATTGTTATGGCATTAAATGTTTGTGTAAAATAATTATGTATTATACTACTTTTTAAGCTATAATGTAAATAACAATGATTTTGTAATATATCTATGTTTAATCTAAATATTTACAGGTTAAAGTTGGGGCACTAGGCCTAGGATTTCAGTAGTAATGAAAGGAAAGGAAAGCAGCATACCTGAAACTTGGTAAACTGGTACACTGTAGATAAGACACATTCACGTAACAAAGAATTGAATAGTGAAATATTTCGGGGCCACTGGCCTTTTCTTCAGTCACTAAATAATTGAATAAACAGTCACACTTGAGATAGGTGGATGAGTTTTTGATTTTTCACTTAAATGGATGAGTAGAGCACTTAAACACTAAATTGTTACTTCTGCTTCTATTATATGATAAAATGGTGTAATAATGTTTATTATTCTGCTGCGTAGGTGGAGGAAAGAGAAACAGGGTTTATCTTATACTTAGATTATGTGGGTGGGTCTCTAGATTTTGTGATCTATTTATGTGCAATCTCCATTCTTCTAAGTTGAGAGCTATTGTAGTTTGTAGGGAGTGATCTGATAACTTTAACAATGAAACATTGATCAAAGTTCTGATTGTGGCTCATGCTATGAGATGAAACAGGTTTTTCAGAGTTATTTATCTTGCAGTCATGTCTATGTCCATTCATACATTTACGGAGGGTTTTCTGCGGTTAGGCCTATATATTGAGATGGGCAGAAATTACATTGGAGTTGATAAATAATGTTACTGGAGTCACAGGTATAATGACCATTAATTTTATATTGAAAGGAGGTGGAAGAGCAAAAGACCTTCTAGACAAACCTCCTACTGTTACCTTCAGGCAGTCCAAAAATTTAAAACAGATTTTAGTTCACCCAAAATTACCTGATCCCACCACACCTCTTAAGCCATCATCTACAGCTCAATGCTCTTTTCCATGCAATAAGAAAAGCTGTAAAACGTGCACTATTCATAAACCAGCCACTACATTTATGAGCTCTTCCACCTCCATTCAATATAAAATTAATGGTCATTATACCTGTGACTCCAGTAACATTGTTTATCAACTCCAATGTAATTTCTGCCCATCTCAATGTATAGGCCTAACCACAGAAACCCTCCATAAACATATGAATGGACATAGACATGACTGCAAGATAAATAACCTTGAAAAACCTGTTTCATTCCTTAGCATGAGCCATAATCAGAACTTTGATTAATATTTAAATGTTAAAGTTATCAGATCACTCCCTACAAACTATAATAGCTCTCAACTTAGAAGAATGGAAATTGCACATCAATGGATCACAAAATCTAGAGACCCACCTAACCTATATATAAGATAAACCCTGTTATAATAGAAGCAGAAGTGACATTTTAGTGTTTAAGTGGTGTACAGTTGGCAACACCTCATCCACCTACCTCAAGTGTGTATCCAGTTATTTAGTGACTGAAGAAGAGGCCAGTGGCCCCGAAATATTTCACTATTCAATTCTTTGTTATGTGATTGTGTCTATGTACAGTGTACCAGTCTACCAAGTTTATTAGGTATGCTGCTTTCCTTTCCTTCCATTACTGCTGTAATCTAAATATTTATGAAGTAATTAATATTCATAGCACCTATTTAAAATGTATCACACATTATTATGAATGTTTTGGGGCTAAATACACAATTGATTGGTTTGCCCTAGAATAAAAATGCAATTTTTAGTAGCTATATTTTACGTCAAGGAAATCATTTGGTAGGAACATTGCCACCACTCTCTGAAGTTCATTAGTAGTTACTTAATTCATTTGTTGATATTTATTGGTTACTGTAAACATGTCATTACTTTATTAACTTCGGTAAACATGATTTTTAAAACAAGAGGTATGCAAAGTAAAACTTCTCTTAGTTATCTACATTCTTCCCATTTACAACGAATAGCCTACACCCTTTTTCAGTAAGTACATGTGGGCAATAAGTTGCTTAGCATTATTACTATAACAACATTTTAGATTGAGCGAGCATAACAACTTATGGCAATAAAAACAACCACTTCTGTGTTAACATTGACAATACATTTTGAATGATATAAATACTGTTTAATGACAGTAAATAATTAATTATTAAAATTATTCTTTAATAAATTTATCAAAACCTAATAACTTTTGTTCTATTTTTTGTAGGATGACATTATTGTAGGAATGAAGACAAATTTTAAACCATTCATTCAATCTGAATCATATTCATCAGAAAGGCTTTGGTCACCAAATTCCTCTCAGTCCAAGTTTAAAGCACCAATTTCTCCCAGACCAATGCGTTTAAACACAACTTTCAATGCTGGTAATAAGTATCCAGCTTACAATTACTCCAGCTTATCTCCCAGTCCTTTACAGGATAAAAAACTACTTTCTACATATAAATCATCTCCCAATATTCCTTCTTCATGCCAACCATCCCCAAAATCATCTCCAACATTTAAATTTCCATTTTATTCCAAAGAAGACTCAGATGGTTACAATACTTTTTCTGTTCAAATTCCTTCCAAAGAAAATCTTAGCAACTCTACAAGATCTTATAAAACATTGCCTAAACATCAAAAACTTAATGATCTGGGAGTCATTGTTACAAAGGATGTTTTCAAAACTCCTCCTCAGTCGCCAAATAGAAATGAATACAATAAGTATCGAAATTCATCGACCTCAAATCCCTCATCACCAAATAAATCTGTATATCGTCCACTACCTGAAACAATGACCTTGTTAAAACTCTCCAAACCAAGTGAATTTAAAATTCAACGGCCAAAGGTGTCCCAAACAGAAACACAACGAAAATTGGAGCAGACTTCTATGGTAAAATTGAACATTTCCATGTTTAGCATTGTGGGCCTTTCATCCGCTTCCAGCAGTGTCACTTGTATTTTGTCCTCTATTTCTATGCTTATTTGCTCTTTTAGCGTTTGTTGCTTGGGAAGAATTCAAAAAGAGATAAAGCTGTGCAATTAAAATGTACATATTTAATATAGTTGGTTATTTAAATTTATTGGTTAGTTAATATGGTTATTTAAATTACAAGAATATTTGAAGAGTTGGAAAAACAAAACAAATGTTGTATAAGCTTTCCAACCATTGTTTTTCTTACCATGTTAGTTTTGACGAAGAATTTAAAATTGTTGATCAGATTTACTCGACTGGTCTTATTCGGTAAGAATGTTACAACAATGAAAAGGTAATTTAAAATATGACAGGACAATATGTTAACTATTAAATTATAGGTCAAATGCTATAAAAACAATGTGATGAATAATTTTAATCAGAGGTCCAACATATCTTTAAGAAGTGAAAAGCCAATGTTAAAAGACTACTTTTTCTAATTTTAGGTAAGGTTAAAGGGCACTAGGACAGGAATTAGTATATTGGAGAGATAGGACATCAGCAAACTTACCTTAAAAGACAAGTTCACTAACACCAGAGTAGTAGTAACAAACACAAAATTGTTTTTAAAAGCCATCTCTCTCTCTCTCTCTCTCTCTCTCTCTCTCTCTCTCTCTCTCTCTCTCTCTCTCTCTCTCTCTCTCTCTCTCTCTCTCTCTCTCTCTCTCTCTCTCTCTCTCTCTCTCTCTCTCTCTCTCTCTCTCTCTCTCTCTCTCTCTCTCTCTCTCTCTCTCTCTCTCTCTCTCTCTCTCTCTCTCTCTCTCTCTCTCTCTCTCTCTCTCTCTCTCTCTCTCTCTCTCTCTCTCTCTCTCTCTCTCTCTCTCTCTCTCTCTCTCTCTCTCTCTCTCTCTCTCTCTCTCTCTCTCTCTCTCTCTCTCTCTCTCTCTCTCTCTCTCTCTCTCTCTCTCTCTCTCTCTCTCTCTCTCTCTCTCTCTCTCTCTCTCTCTCTCTCTCTCTCTCTCTCTCTCTCTCTCTCTCTCTCTCTCTCTCTCTCTCTCTCTCTCTCTCTCTCTCTCTCTCTCTCTCTCTCTCTCTCTCTCTCTCTCTCTCTCTCTCTCTCTCTCTCTCTCTCTCTCTCTCTCTCTCTCTCTCTCTCTCTCTCTCTCTCTCTCTCTCTCTCTCTCTCTCTCTCTCTCTCTCTCTCTCTCTCCCCCCCTCCCTCTCTCTCTCTCTCCCTCCCTCCCTCCCTCCCTCCCTCCCTCTCCCTCCCCCTCCCCCTCCCCCTCCCCCTCCCCCCTCACCTGAAGAAAATATTAGTGGTATTGAAAATTTGTGAGATTGTGTTTATTTTGTGTTTGTTGCCACTACTCTGGAGTTAGTGGACTTGTCTTTTAAGGTGAGTTTGCTGATGTCCTTGTTCTAATTGGGCTATCTTGGCACGGCTGTCACTAGGTTGAGATTGTTGTGTGCTAGTCTAGAGCAAGACAGAATGACAGAGAAAGCAGTGCGGTCGTTTTGAGAAAGATAGGGAAGATTTCAAATTGCCATGAGAGAGAAATTCACAAACCGGCATTGCACATCGGCAGCCGTGCTAAATTCAGTTTATCTGTTACAGGAAGTCTGACTATTTCCCTATCTCTTTTTGGTTTTTATAGATGTATATTCATTGATAGCGCAGATACTCTTAGATGGTGTGTGGAAGAGTGTTAATAACAGGTGAAACGCTGTGATAACAGCGTGAGTGTAACATTTATAACGAAAATTGTGTTTGTTTTATCTGAAAAATCTGGTCATTTATCAACAGACATACACAACCAAAAGTGTTAATTATATAAATTTTTGTATCATATTAGAGTATATCTTTGCTTAATTAGAGTGTAAGACATAATTGTTTATACAGGGTAGCAATGCCTATAAGTGTTATGTGATTATTATAAAAGAAAGATTCCAGGGATGGAATTTTTACAGTAAGCTTGTGAGTTGGAATCACAGGTACAGTTTGTTTAGTGAGCCCATTGATTGTGCAATGAATTATAAAATCTCACTTTGAAAGAAAGCAAACTTACAGATATTGAATGCTATATCTAACTATGTTGTTATTTAACAACATTGTTAGTCTTTGAACACCGTGAATCCATTGCAATTCTTACAACTCTGTGAATTTAAAATGTACTAAGTCTGTCTTAAATTATTTTTCCACGTCCTCATGAAAAGTTGTGTTTTTTTAAATTACAATATGTTAGTAGTTTTTGTAAATATACTTATTTTATTATTTTAGAGTACTTCAGATTCAGTTCTGACTGGGCCTTTGCATAATCGCTCCAGTAGTACAACCAGTCTCAACAACAATTCATGGACTCAGCCATTACCCAAGGCACCTCCAGGAGGCTATGGCAAACCGAATGTGGCGCCCAAACCACCTGGCATTAGTCCTGGAAAACTTGTCAATGGGCGGCCCAGTGTAACCCGAGCCCAAAGCATGCGTGCCCCTCGCTCTCCTCCTGTAGCTCCACCACAAGGTGAGAAAGGTTGCCAAGTGTATAGTATACTGCTCCAATTTATAATAAGTTAATGTATAGATAAGCCACTTAAGATGCTCTCAGATTGCCAACCTACTAAAAGCACTGGGGCGAGAGAGATGCACTGAGTGGTGGAAGTAAAAGAACTAATCTTCTCCGACTGTGTGACTCCATTTAATCATTGTTGTAGAAACTAGAGAAGATAGTAGGCTGCTTGCTGGCTGTATAGTAGGAAGCCCTGCATATAATCAGTAGTGTGGCCATTGGTTGGTTTCATCAACGGTAACAAATCAAGCTGAGAACAATAAAATCAAATCATTATTTTGTATTCAAATAACAATAATTATTAATAATAACAATCTATATACAGAGTGGGACAGACCAACCGTGCAGTACTTATAGCGGATGAACAGTTTGGTCTAGAGCTATAATTTTTTTATGCCACATGACTACATTTATGCGTATTTTGATGTTGGTCACCAAACTCGAATTTTGAAAAATTATAAATTCCCATATGTCAAAAGTGTTAAAAAGCAACATGCATCATGTTGTATGTCATTTTAAAGGTGTCGTTAATACAAATAAAAACGTTTATTTTTACTATTTTGCTATACCGCCAGTGTTTTTTGAGAAATAAGAGGAAATGTGATTTTAACGCTATTTCTAGTGATGGGTCCGTCCCTAAAGTCGTTTCTCGGTTCTATCGGTTATTGACAAAAGAACCAGAACTGAGAACCGATGGGAAAATCTCTCGGTTCTGATGAAAAAAATCTCAGTTTTGATGGAGAAAAATCTCGGTTCTGTGGTCCAGGTTCTAGAAAAACTAGATGGGGAGATAGCTTTCATATCAGAAATGTTTCAGGTGTGATAAGTGCTGATAAACAGAGCAATCAAGCCACAAGATAAACAATATATCTTTGTCAGAAAATAAGTAGAAGGCCACTTCCTTATCAGTAAGTGTTTGGCTAAGAAATAAATAAAATATCTAAGTCAGAAAATATTTGCCCATAGTCTGGCCACTTTCTTATCAGCACTGAAACAGACAGATAAAATAATGAATAGTGAAACAGGCAGATAACATGAATGAATAGGAATTCTGGCAAAGGTAGTGAATTAAAGCCATTCAGTTTTTTTTTTCAAGAGTCCAGTCATCCTTTGAGCTCCACCCTTTTTTATCATGACCCTTTCTTATCACTTCCTGCCTGACAAAAAACACTTCTGGAAACATTCCATTCTGTTTACAACTCTTCTAACATTCTGAAATTAACTATGTTTTTAGTTTTATTGTGTATTTTGAAAAATAAAAGGTTTTTATTATGTACTTAAGATATTAGAGTTTAATTATTTAAACTTATAATAAAAAAAACTGCATACAAAACCTAGGGAATTGGATTGAAAAATTAATTTTTAAAATTAGTATTGTATTAAAACTAAATAAAATGAGTCTGTAACATTTTTACTTTAAAATAGTTACATTTTCTTTTTTTTTTCATTTTACAGGCTAATTGGATTAGTGTTTTAAATTGCATTGACTTAACATTTACTGACCCAAATTATTTTATTATTTCTTAAATTTAAAACAAAATGTATATTGTAATTTATAAAAACATTTATGGTATTATTGGCTGTATAGTTTTTTTATGAATGTGAGTAGCAGTTATATTTTCTTAATTCAGTATTATCAGCAATTGAGAAAAGAACCAATAGTCAATAAAAATAGTTTTTTCAATAATTAATAAAAATAATTTTTTTAAATTAACTATATTATTATTTGTTTTTGCTGTTTATTTTTGACGTACTACAATTACATCAACCTCTTAAATTTAGTTGTGTAATTTCAATCAATTGTTGTGATTTGTTTTTGAATAAATTATATTACTAAACCAGACCAAAAATGGCAAGTTATTTTAAAATTTTCTCTAGCTCTAGTTTTGTAATTTCCTTAAGGTAAATTTCAAATGCGTACTAATTTGAGCATTATATTCCATTTAACTAAATTTTATACTTTTTCAATTTAAAGTAAATCCTTTTTTTTGTGCAAAAAGAGTAAACAATCATACCCTGAGAATAAAGAAAATGTTCTCTGTTATTGGAAATATTTTATGTCATTTTATACATTTTTATGGTGTATTATACTTCATATTGGAGAGATCACCAAAATACTCTGCACTGTTTTTAATGTCTGATTCCACATAATTTGTTAATTCCCTGGATTAAGGTATTAGAAACATTTTTTGAGACTCAAAAAGTACTCCGAATCGAGAACCGATTTTAGTAAAGAACCAAACTGGAACCGAAAAAAAAAAAAATGGAACCGACCTATCACTAATTATTTCCCCAGTGTTTTAGGTTACATTGGAAGTTCACCTCGTATTAATGTAATCAAGATCCACATACTGAGGGCGAAGGCCGTAATGTCACGGTGCAGCGATTAAAACGTATTATCAACTGGTATTACCGAGGACACGGGCCGAGATGTCACCAGCTAGTACTATTGGTCATTCAACCCACCCATACACATACGAAAATAAATCATAAAATTGTGGGAATTCTTGTTATATTAAACATTTATTAATATCCCCTAGTTTGATGACTGAAAATGAACTAAAATCTGGTTAGCTAATTGAAATGGACAAGAAAGGCTAATTTTTTATTGTTGGTAAAGGATGATTTTTTTAAAAATTTTAAATTTAATCGTATCTTGAGTGATACACAATCAATTTAAAGATCTTTTAAAGATAACAGTTTTATGTAACACCACTCATGTTTGTTTATAACTGTTAAAAGACCTTGAAAAACTTAAGTATGTCATTCATAAAAGTGAACTGGTTATTTTAGCTGAAATATTAATTTAGCTTCATTTAAAATTCAAGAATCAAACATAATTAAGTAAACAACTTTAAAATTTTGATTGTTAAATCTAACTCACATGTTTTTCATAGTCAGAAACGTTTTGATTAAACATTTAAAATCACTGTTAACCAGCAATTAACACTGAACTAATAAATAATCTACGCTAGAGATATTATACTATCATAAGCAAACATTTTTTATAATTTGACTGTCCAAAGTACCTTACATGTTTCTTTAACTCATATCCATTGCAGTTCAACATTTAAAACTTGTAAAAACTAAACAATTTGGGTTCGGTTAGGCTATGAACGTGGTAAAATATTACCAAAACATAAGTAGCTTATGTTACTAGTTATTTCACATGAGCTCAAATTGAAACTGTAAACTAGTACATGTATATAAGTAAAATACTTTAATTAGATTTTGGATAGTTTTAACAACGCCCACAGACTAAATGGACCCAAAATGTGCAATCTCTAGCGTAGATGATTAGTACGGTGTTAATTGCTGGTTAAAAGTGTTTTTAAATGTTTAATCAAAACGTTTGTGTGTATGAAAAACATGTGAGTTAGATTTAACAATTAAACTTTTAAAGTTGTTTACTTAATTATGTTTGATTCTTGAATTTTAAATGAAGCTAAATTAATACTTTAGCTAAAATAACCAGTTCAATTTCATGAATGACATACTAAATGTTTTCAAAGTCTTTTGACAGTTGTAAACAAACATGAGTGGTGTTACATAAAGCTTTTATCTTTAGAACATCTTTAAATTGATTGTGTATCACTCAAGATAAGATTAAATTTAAAATTGTTAAAAAATCGCCCTTTACCAATAAGACAAAATTAGCCTTTCTTGTCCATTTCATTTAGCTAACCAAATTTTTGTTCATTTTCTGTCGAATAACTAGGGGATATTAATAAATTTTTAACCTAACAAGAATTCTCACAATTTTATGATTTGTTTTTGAACGTGTATGGGTGAATGAGTGACCAATAGTACTAGCTGGTGACATCTCGGCCTGTGTCCTCGGTAATGCCAGTTGATAATGTGTTTTACTCGCTGCACCGTGACATTACGGCCTTCGGCCTCAGTATGTGGATCGTAATTACATTAATACCTATAAATTAATACATTCATGTCAAAAGATCAGAGAATTGACGTCAGGTCATTCATTTTTGGAGGTGAGCGTCCAATGTAACCTAAAACACTGTGGAAATAGCGTTAAAAACAGATTTCCTCTTATTTCTCGAAATCCACTGGCGGTATAAAAAAATAGTAAATACAAACTTTGTTCATCTTAGATTAGATTAGATACACCGGGTTGTGGTCCTGTCACCAAGCCCACCGCACCTAGACTCCATGGCCCTTTGCGCCCAGAGCCTGACGACGGTGTCACAAGAGACCAGTCCCCCTTATGAAGGACATGATCTCCCCGAGTGTAGCCCTTCTAATATCCTCTGGTTCCAGAAAAGCAGCACCCAGAGTCCTATGCCTAAGAGATGAGAGAGCTCCACAATGACAAAAGATGTGTATGGAGCTCTCCTCACAAAGCCTACATGTGGAGTCTTCTGTTAGGCCCATTATCTTCATATGTCTGTGAAGAAGATTTTGTCCGGTCAGCATTTCCGTAATCGCCCTCATATTGGCCCGGTTACAGCTCAGCAGATCTCTGCTGTACCTGCGATCCGGTCCTTGGATAAGTGCACGAGACTGCCTTAGCCCGGACTCGGTCCTCCATCTGCCATCGTGTTCCTTAGAGGTCCACCTGTCAATTCTTCTATTTACCTTTTGAAAAGGAATACCAAGAGCCGGCTCCGGCCCCAGCAGAGGGCACTTGCCCCTCTCCTAGCCAGTGCATCGGCTTTCTCATTTCCAACAATACCAGCATGCCCAGGGAGCCATATGAGTCTCACCTGTTTACGCTGACAAAGAGTCTCTAGGATCCCCTGGCACTCCCATACCAACTTAGAGCTGGTACGTGGTGCCATGATCGCCTTTATCGCCGCCTGGCTGTCTGAGCAGATTTAAACTACTCCTCCGAAGCCACCTAGACGCATTTCTTCTTGTGTGGCTGTCATGATAGCCATCACCTCCGCCTGGAAGACGGTAGCATGGGCCCCCAGAGGTACAGACAGAACTTTCCGTGCCCCCCTCCCGTACACCCCAGCACCCGCGCCTCCTTCTATAAGTAAGCCGTCTGTATACCAGACGCTTCCTTTGACTTGTGCAGGCTCGGTACTCCCTATCCACTTATCTCTACTTGGAAGGAAGGCCCTGACCTGCCTGTCAATTCTGTACCTAGGTGTCATTGAGTCTGTTCCCATAGAAAGCAACGGGTCCAGACCAATGTCCCTAGGTAGTACTTCCCCATGGAGTCCTGGTTGGCCAGGCAACCAGCCACCAGTTGTCCTTATTCTAAAGGCCGCTTTACAAGCTTCCCCTTTTAGAAAAAGGGGAGCCCAGTGAGGACCTCCATCGCTGTTGTTCTAATTGCGCCTGTAATTCCCAGGCACGCCATTCTCTGACATCTGTCTAATGTTAGCCTTGCACTGTTCAGTGCCATGGCCGGCCACCAGACAACTGCCACATAACATAAGGAGGGCCGAAGTACACTCGTGTATAGCCAGTAAACCATCTTTGGTTTAAAACCCCACGTTGTCCCAATGGCCCTCTGACAAGCCCAAAAAGCCATTCTGAACTTCCTGGCTTTCTCCTGAAGGTGCTTGAGCCAGTTCAGTTTATCATCCAGGATAACCCCCAGATACTTAACCGACCCTGTAGCTCTTAGCTCCATATTTCCCATAGTGGGCATGTATAGGCCATCCAGCCTCTTCTTCCTAGTGAAAAGTACAAGTTCTGTCTTGTTAGGATTAACAGAGAGCCCCTTGTCCCTACACCACCTTTCTAGGTATCTCAAGGCAGCCTGGACGATGTCCGACACCGTGCTGGCAAACTTACCAACGCCCAGTATACACACATCGTCCGCGTATGCCTGAGCATATACCCCCATCCCGTTCAGCGCCCTTAGTAGGTCATCAACCACCAGGGTCCACAGGAGAGGGGAAAGGACACCCCCTTGGGGGCAGCCGCTTCTGACTACAACCTGAACCGACGCTTCGTTCAGTGTTGCCTTAACCAATCTGCTGCATGGTGCCACATGGTAGGCTTCAATCCATCTGGCAATAATGCCCTTGACGCCCGTCCTAACGACAGCAGCGCTCATAGACTGCAGGGATGGGTGGGTCAGTACCACTGAGCGTGTATGGGTGGGCGGGTGAGTCAATACCACTGTACGTGTATGAGTGGACGGGTGGGTCAATACCACTGTACCTGTATGGGTGGGCGTGTGGGTCAATACCACAGTACATGTATGGGTGGGCGTGTGGGTCAATACCACTTTACGTTTATGAGTGGACGTCCCTTGTAATTTTGTAAATTTTGTACAATTTATGGGTGGGCTCTATGTCCGTGAAAACGCCCATGGCTAGCTCCTTCTGCCGAATTGTCTCCTCAACCCTCGTGACGAGTCTGTGAAGAGCCGACTCAGCAGATCTCCCAGCCATGTATGCGTGTTGATTTGTATGGAGCGGGTTATCTCTCAATACCCCGTCCCTCATATGCCTATCGACCAGCCTCTCCAACGTCTTTAATAGAAAAGACATGAGGCTGATCGGTCTGAAATCGGTTTGTTCATCTTAACAAAACCTTTAAAATGAAATACTACATGATGCATGTTGCTTTTTAACATTTTTGACTAATGGGAATTTTGAATTTTTCAAAATTCGGGTTGGGAACCATCATTTTTTAAATATGCATAAATGTAATCATGAGGAATATCAGAGTGAACCTAATTTTTTTGTGGGTAAGAATTTGAATTTATAACAAAACGAAAAATTTGAAGTATGAATAAACATAACTCAAATGGTTTGAAAATTAGACCGTAAATGTCAAAATCTTCCAATAAAACACTCGCCATTTTGAAACAAATAAAGATAAGTGAATTTTGTTTATGCCAATGAGTTTCTTTCAACAACACCTTTAGAACGATATATTATTTGTCCTATATTTACATTTATAAATTTTGAGATTCGAACCCTCAACCCTTAATTTTGGAGGACACTGTGCATTGATTTTAACGAAAATATTTTTAATGAGCTAGTCATGTGCTGTTTATAGGGAAAGCATTTAGTTTTATAGCTCTAGACCAAACTGTTCATCCGCTATACGTACTGCACGGGTGGTCTGCCTCACTCTGTATATAAGCGAAATTACCACTCACTCATAATCACGAAGTCTCCGAAACCACTGAACAGATTTTGAAAAGATTTTAAGGTAAGTTAGTTTTGTATCATAGAGACCCGCTAAGAAAAGATTTCTCGAAATTCCATTCCTAAGGGGTAGAAACAGCCCCTTAAACGTTCAATTCTTTTCAAAAGAGGAACATTGGCATTAATTTAATTTAATAATTTATTTAAAACAGCTGATAAAAAACATGACAAATATGTTACATATGTGATTAATTAATGTATTATTTTTGTGTTGTTGACAAATTAGTTTGATTTAATTTATTTTTAGTTGTACATAATTATTCTTTCTGAAGTTGGTTTAGTTGAAGTTAACGTGAACATATTAATTTCTGGAAGAAGCTTTCATCATTTTCATTTTTTTTATATAACTCAGATTAAGGTTAGGTGGTAGAGAGAGGACTGTCCAGTCCTAACCTCGCCTTAAAAATAAAGTTGTTTTTCATTTCAAAATAGTCGTTTTTCATTTCATTAATTATTTTTCTTGTAACTAATTATTTCAAAAATAAACAATAACAATAAATCAAGGATAATCACAGTAATCAACAATTTATATTGTTTAATCCAAATGTATTTTTATAATGTTTTATATTATATCAGAGTCAAGTATAAAGTGAAGTTGTACATTACTTAAATATTGAAGTTAATAGCTTAGTTGGAATTGCTCACATAATCATTAATGTTTGACAGTATTACTATTACATTGCTACATAATTGAAATATAATAGATTTTCCAAAATTCAAGTGTAAATCGTAAGCAAATTGCACTATCGTGTTGATTATAATGTTTACATATTTATACAATCTGAAGAGTTACCAATTCTGGGTAAAAGTTATATGATGATTGTGTAGGCCAAGTACCACTGTTACCAAACCATAGTGAGTTGCATAGAGGAGCGCCAGTGTTTCACCAGTCTCAAGACTCAATCCTGCATACTCCACCACCACCCAAACACAACACCCTACCATCACCCCGGACGGCCCCTCCCAACAGACCGCCACTACGGCCACCACAGACCAGGCCTCCACCACCACCACCAAACAGGGTGGTGATGAGTAGTCCGCCATGCCCACCCCCTCCACCACCTACTCAAGCACCACCTCCGCCTCCTCACAGAGTGCCTCTGCAGAACCATAGGACACCTCCTGTAACACCAATGGTGAGTGATCGTCTTCTTTCCCATAACAATATTTCCTGAAGGTATCCATAAGTCTGGATAAGTAATATAATCTTTCTTTTTAACAACTAAATGTTAATTAGTAAAATATGTCAAGATTCCTATAACCAAGTGTAAAACTTCAAATAATTGTGTTTTTTTTTCTTATTTCCAAGAAACATTTGGTAAATCTAGAGTTCTTATAAAATTCTTTTAGTTGTAAATTGTTATCGTAACATTTTACTATTGTACCATGCAACTAAAAAAAATTTCTATAGTTAAAATCAGGATAATTTAAATTAGTTTTAATTAATTATAAGTCATTGTAACATCATTCTTGTACTTAGCTCATAAATAAATAAAGTTATTTGTCTTGCTCTAGATTTTGATCTTTAAAGCAAATAACAGTTTCAAATTCTAAATTTGCACCAAATTTGAAGTTTGTGTTGCTCAGTTTGTCACTTAACACTGCACAAACTGCAGACGTATATCTCCCCTACATACTTCATTCAAACTACTATCAATACAGTTCTCAACAGGCTTAGAGAGTATATAGGAGATATTATTTGTTACCACCAAGCAGTTGTTGGTTGTTAATGAGAAAAGAATTAAAATGGATAAAATATTTATATTTAATGCCAGCGTGAGGCTCAGTTGCTAAGGCTTCATACTGCGAAGATCAATGTCCAAGGTTCGAACTCCCAACTGGGTCGACTCAATGGGATTGGTACTTCACTTGTTAATTAAAGTTTATACATAGGCCTGCAGGGCCATGTGAACTAGGAAGTGAAGTAAAAAAATGTGTTGCTGGCCTAATTTAAATAAAATGCTTTGTTTTATTTATGTTCTGACTACAATAAAGAGCTAAAATTTGTTAAAAAAACTGTAAAATATAAAAACTTAAAATAATAATGTAGTGATAGTTTTATATTGAATAAATGTATAAGTAGTTTAGTTGAGGCAAAGTTGATGAGTCTAAAATTAATCAAATATTTTGCAGCATCTGAGTACTGTACCTCCTCCACCCCCAGCCAGGCACTCTTCAGTGCGTAACGGTGGCATTCACCAAACATTTTCAAGTAAGTAATACGTATAGTGTTAATTACTACATCAGAAATCTATACCTATAAAAGGAAAATATCACTGACTCACTCACTCATCGCTGTAACTAAAAAGGTACTAAGCCTACGAGGCTGAAATGTTACAGAGTCAAAGGTCTTATGTTGTAGATGTGCAGGAAGAAGGGATTATGAAAAATTCTTAGTACGTCAAAGATGGCAGTCTTTTTAGTGCCAACAATTTTAAATGCCAAAAACAGCGTTTCTCTAATTGGACTGTATCAGCTAAATGAATGGTTCTACAGTAAAACTAATGCCATTTTCTGGGCCCGATTTGAGACGATCTACAACTTTGGTCCTATGACTTTTTGCTCTATCTCACCTCCTTCATCCTTAGGTAGAGCTAGATTTTCAATTTGTGCGTGTAAATCAAATTGGTTAATTTACAGCCTCTAAGAGTAGACTCACAGATTTTTCTAGACTGTGAATCTTTGTTATCTAGGAGAACATATTGTATTCAATGTGAAAATATAAAATTTAATCTGAACACATTTCTGTACCACATTACTGTACACAGAATGTGTAAGGACATGGCTAGGAACATGATATTTCACTGATTCAGAGTCAATTACCGTACTTTGTGCCTTTTAAAAGTAGACTTACAGATTTTTCTAGACTATGAAACTTTGTTATCTAGGGGAACAAACTGTTTTCAATCGGAAAATTAACAGGTTAATTTTAAAGCATGCATAGCCAAATCATAGGACATGGCTAAACTTGGCGAGAAACACAATATTTTATTGATTCAGAGTCAAATATAGTAGTACTTTGTGCCCTCTAAAAGTAGACTTACAGATTTCTCTAGACTTTGAAACTTTTTATCTATGAGAACAAACTGATTTTAATCAGAAAATTCACAATTTAATTTGACCAAATGCATAGCCAGTTCAAAGGACATGGCTAAATGGTGAGAAACACGATATTTCACTGATTTAGAGTCAACTACAATAATTTGTGCCCTCTAAAAGTAGACTTACAGATTTGTCTAGAATTTGAAACTTTTATCCAAGAGAACAAACTGATTTAAATCGGAAAATTTTAAATTCAATATTATATAAAAGCCATTTACCACTCATCGCTATATCTCCAAAACTATAAGTCCAATTGACTCGAAATTTTGTAATAGGTTTATCTTGGCCCCTAGAGGCTCACTAAGAAACAATTTCCATCTCCGGCCTTAGAACTCCGACCTGTGGCCTCCAAAATTCCCATGGTATTCTTATGGCAACTATATTAATTGATTGATTTATTTGATTAACAGCTGTTTAATAAAAACAAATAGGACAAAATCGTGGTAGGCTAAACTTTTAAAACTAAAAATAATTAATTTATCACAATAGTAAATTATACATAACATCAGATGTTCTAAATTGGATATAAATAAAATACTATGGCCGGCGAAGCGGGCGGGTACAGCTAGTATAACTATAAAATTCCAATAGTAATATATTTAAATTGCTTTAAAGTAAAAGATCTAAGAGCTTGTTAAAATTATATAAACATTTCACTAACTTATCTGAATTTTTTCCACTCCAATAGTGTTTTAGATGTATAAATTTCTACACTAAGAAGCAGAAAATATTGAAAATAATTCATTGGTTTACCAGTGTACCTTTTGTCGAAGATATGCATATAAAGGACCAAACCATGATTGATACTTTAAAGGCAACAAAGCAATATCGCTACCATTTCTGAAAATAAATGTAAAGTGGAGAGTTTTTTATCAAGTTTTTCTCAAGAAAGTTTATTTGTTTTAACATGTCAAGTGAAGGTATTGTCAATAGTTCAAGTTAAAAAGTAATAAAATAGCTTTATTCAAAATTAAATATTTTGAATTTGTTTTAGAAGTGTCACCCCAAAAAATTATTGTATCTAATTAATGACTTTAAATAACTGTAGTAAACCGTCAGTATTGTCTTGAGGTAATATTTCATTTACAATATTGAAAGATAATAAGACTTTAAACAGTCTACTTTTTAAGGAAGTCAGCTATGGATTCCGATTCAAATGACTATTTTTATTTCTGAATAGATCTTTCATCGGAGCAATCAATTGAATTTGATCTTCTGTTGGCAATACACAGTTTTGAGCATTACAAATGTTGAGTGTGATGGACATATATTAAAAGTTCAACTCTTATAGAAAACTTTAAAGAAAACGTACAATACATGTGAATTCAAAAAAGAAAAGAAAGGGGAAAATTGTACATTTAGTACAAATATAAAATGTTTAACTCATATAATAAACTTTTAAAAGAAAAAATAAAGTACATGTGAATTCCAAAAAGAAAAATTTGCTAAACAATTAGTAAAAATAGAATGTAAAAAAATTAGTAAAATAAGAGAAAATGTTTAAGTAAAAAGGGGGTTGTAACTATCAGACGGCTGCTAGATCTTATAAAAAAACATTATTGATTTGATAATAATATAGAAGTTAATATTTAGAAGGTTTGTTTCTTTTGTCATATGCATTAATTAAGTAGATTTAAACACTGTCGAATTATTTGTGTTTGTGCAAGTGAACTGCCTTGATGGACTGTTTAAGGTGAGAAGAAGATTTTGTTTTGGATTTATCAAATTGGATGTTTTAAATAAAAACATTAGGTATTTAGATTTGATTTTACGTAGAAATTGTTTGGTGAAATAAGTTTTGTTATATGATGTTTTTGTAATATATAGCATATTTCTGTTATTTGACCAAATTAAGGATAATAGAAACATAAAAGAGTTTTTTTCTACTTGTTATTGTTTCATTGTACTTTAAATGATTCCCGTATCAGCAATTTTTTATTTTGAAACCATTTTTGTATCTCTAACATATATTTGCAATGTATTAACCTATGCTTTTTAAGCGCACATTATTTCAGTATTTGTACTATTTACAGCACCCACATTAACCATTTCAAGGCTGATTAGAGCTGTGATGTATCAGTGTCCGATTGCTTTCGCTTTCAAATGAACATCTCTTTATGTTACTCTTCATTTGGGCATTCAAAAATTATTGAAAATAGACTTTTTATTCAGTAATTCTTATTACAGAAGTTAGAAGAAAACCGTAAAATTCTATAATACTGTAATAAGGAGTAGGTAAAAGAAAGAAAACAACTTTTAACTAAAGATCAGCTTTCTGTGTCATGTGATTGTAATTTTTTACATAACATTTATGTTTAATGTAACCATAGAAGTAGACTACAGATCTAGGCTTAAACTACAAAGCTAAACATGAGCTGACGTTAACTTCAGGAGTTTTGTTGATTTCTGATGATTCATAGATTTTAACCACATCGGATTCTAATCAAGAATTAGAACAAAAATGTTATATTGACTCAATAGACAATACTGTATCCTTATTTACATGATCATTGAGAACAGTAAAGGGGTCGCATCGGTTATTATCAAAATGGTGAATATAAATATGAGTATGCATCAGAAAATCTGTTAGTACAATACAATAACATCAAATTGTTATTATAAGTTTGTTAATTAGAGTCTGTTTCTTTAAATTCTTCAAGGATCTATATTGACATAGCCAGCAACCAGTCTAGAAGTCTTCTATTCAGCATTTTTATATTGCAGCTTTTAAATTCCGTAGAAAAGTTGTTGTACAAGCTTACAAGTAAGCAGTGTAGTTCCGTGTACTGGCTGGTGGTAGTTTCTTGTTTGCCTTCTTTGGTAATTTTAATTTCAAGAGGTTTTTGTTCTTTGTAACAAAGGATATTACATCGACTATATGTATATTGATGCTACTGTGAGGATTCAAATGTTATTTAGCAGTGGTTTTTTTATAACCCATGAGAGATACGTTCAGTGATATATGTTTGTAATGTAAGAAACAGTTCAACTGTAGACATTCGTTGTCAGCTTGTGAGGGTTGTGTTGATAATGCAGAAAGCGAGAGTAAGCTGTTAATTCATTGTGTGTCTGCAAACTATGATACATGATGACTAAATGGACATTACCTAAAGAAAAAACAGAAAAATTAATTAAATGCAAAAAATTTGTTTTGCCTTATAAACCCAAAAATTTTTTAATGTATTTTGAAAAAAACCGTATTTTAAAATGGCAAAATGATTTTAATTAAATTGAACTCTTGAATGAAGAGCAATATATAAAATGCTCAGTGAAAACTGAGGACGCTCTAGGATAAATGAACCAGAATTAACTCATACTTGGGAAATATTTGAGAATATTTTAAAACAGGTTAAAAATATAATTAATTTTTTCTATCGTTTTAAAAATAATTATTATTAATAATATTGGTTAATCTAATAATTAGCTTTTTATTTAGCATAATACGCGTTGGTACATATACAGTACAAGTAAACATCACACAACACAAATGTATTACAATATAAGCACATAATGCACAAATATATTACAATACAAGTACAAAATGCACAAATATTATGGTGATCGATTTCGGCGAACCATGCTCACCTCCCTCAGACTAGAGAGATTCACAAAAGAATCGATCACCATAATATTTGTGCATTTTGTACTTGTACTGTAATATTTTTGTGCTTATATTGTAATACATTTGTGTTGTGTGACGTTTACTTGTACTGCATCTAATAATTGTTAAATATAATATATTTTTTTAGCAGTTCAAAATGATTATCATTGTAAATGGGATTGGAAAATGGGACATGTTTTATTAAATAGTATCCCTGAACTGAAATAAATTAACAGTTACAATTCTGTCTAACAGGCAAGCTGGAAGCAAGGTTTATCGAAAAGTTCCATGTGAAAGAAGAATTTCCCCCTCCACAACCCTTCCTAGGACTCAACAAAGTGTACAACAGTAAAACAGGTATTTCATTTTATTAAGATGTATAAATTATAAATTAATGTAAATTATACTAAACATAAATTAAGATGATAGGTTACTGTAAACATTATGTAGTGTTAAGTTAGGTGAAAGTATAAATATATATATATATGAATTTATAGAACGAATGTATTTAAGAATAGCTGGATCGCAGACTACAGCGATGGCAGTGGTGCGGATTCGCTCCGCTTTTCCTCCTCCCCGTCTGTTGGCAAGAGTTGTGTGTAAACAGTTTTATTACTTTTCTATTTTTCAGCAGATATTGAAACCTTTATGGTGCCTGTTTCTTATTCGTCGTACAATAGTACTAATTGTTCATCCAAAGATACATTTTATAGCTTACGTGGGACTCTATGTTTCCATCTAATTGGTATCCCATGTTATTTTGAGGTTATTTTTGTGTTTTAAATACTGCTTTTTATTATAAGAACTTGAAATAAAATTTGATATGTTCTTCACACTTAATATTTCATTTTAATATTTCACCTAAAAAAATATTGGCAAAATATTCAATATTTTTATAAAATGGTTAAATATTTGGATTTATGTGTTTTTATTTCATTCATAATAACATTTTATATTTGTAAGCGTGTTGCGAGTTATAGAAAGCAATGTACTCAATTGTTTGAATTAAAAAATAATGGGATGTCTATTTTATCAATCAATTATGGTGTTTATAAATTATTTCGTTTTAATCACTCATCACTAAAACAAAGAAATGTAGTAAATGATAATTTGAAGAACGTAGAGTACTCAGCATGTTTAAACTGTTGGAAATGTTTGTATCACTGCCGGTATAGGTAGGGCATGTTCAGAGCCAGGAGTGCCACTCTCAGAATGAAGGCATTAGAGAGGATATGAATGAAATAAAATAAATTAAAATTATGTACTTTTCTTTTTAGAAATACTGTGCAATCATTTATGTAACACTAAAAATGTGACTACTAATCAAAGTCCTGTTGGATTAAAGGTAAAGGTTAAACAAGCTTGTTTAATAGGGAAAGAAACTGGTTAAATACTGGTAAAATAGTGTGGTTGGGGACAAATTTCTTTTGCCAACGAAGTGGTGGGGGAAGGGATCGGTAGTTGGATCGGCAACACTGCCATGGAGTGAGCGATTTAGTTATTCTTATATAAATCGGTGATTTATATGCTTTCCATGCAGAATTAGACAATAATTTGAGGTGGCCTAACCCAATTAAGTAATTTTGTCCTGTATTGAAGTTATTATTTTAAGCTATACAGGGTGTTACAAAAAGGTTTGGCTGGCTATGCATTTTAAGATTCTATATGTGATTCTAAGCTAAGAATGAAGAATATTTTTTCAATTTCCGCTTTGTTTAGCAGCTAGATGCCATTTTGTTTTTTCCATAAAACAATTTATATCTTTGTTGTTATCTTTACAATTTTTACAAAACTCGGTAAATGGGTTCATGTTAGAAGGTAGTATTTGATAAAAAATAATTTTAAATCATCTTGATTATTTTCAAAATTATGGCCATTTTGTTTTTATTTTAACAAATATCTAAAAAAAACCACTGGTTTTATAAAAATTGAGTTAGACACAAAACAGTTTTTAAATAACTTTACCTTTCCAATGATACCTCATTTGTAAAAATCGGTTAAGAAATAACAATTTTATGAACTAACCTTAATTCACATGCAGTTCAAATACTGTTAAATTAGTAGCCATTTAGTTTGCATGTAAATTAATGTACTGATGGCTACTAATTTAACATATGAATTAAGGTTAGTTCATAAAATTGTTATTTCTTAACCGACTTTTACAAATGAGGTATCATTGGAAAGGTATTTATTTAAAAACTGTTTTGTGTCTAACTCAATTTTTATAAAACCAGTGTTTTTTTTAGATATTTGTTAAAATAAAAACAAAATGGCTGTAAGTTTGAAAATATTTTTTTATCAAATACTACCTTCTAACATTAACCAATTTACCGAGTTTTTGTAATATTTGTAATTATAACAACAAATATATAAATTGTTGTATGATAAAAACAAAATGGTGTCTAGCTGTTAAACAAAGGGGAAATTGAAAAAATATTATTCTTCATTTTTTGCTTAGAATCACACATAGAATCTGAAAATGCAAACAAAGCTCTAACCTTTTTTGGAACATCCTGTATAGCTTACTATAATAAATAAAGAAAGCTAAAAGTGAGTCAGTTTTTCTTTTTAGAAGCTTTTGGAGATGCCCAAGCATTAATCCTTCACACACCATAGGTATATAACTCAGCACAATATAAATATGAACATGCTGTGAAT